>JAVIWB010005181.1:0-70148 GCA_031893035.1 Dermolepida albohirtum
TGTGCGATATCCTGATCATCTGTTTACGGCCCATTCTTCTTTGATGGAAACACGGTTAACGGTCAGCAGTATCTCGCTATGTTACAAACTGGTTGTTTCCGCAGTTGCACGAAGACAACTTCATTTTTTAACAAGACGGGTAACCCCCTCACCCCAAGTGCATGAATATCCGATTGAAACTCTACCGAAGCATTGGATTGGTCGTCAAGGAGCTGGCGACTTAGCATGTCTCAGCTGGGCTTCACGGTCACAGGATTTGATACCCTGTTACTTCTTCCTGTGGGGTTTCGTTAAAGGCAATATTTACGTACCACCACTCCTACAGAACCTGAAAGAGTTGAAGAACCGGATCCGTACTGCCATAACATCAGTGACGGACGTGCTTGCCCGAGTATGGGAGGAATTTGAGTATCGATGGGATGTTGTTCGTGTCACTGACGGATGAGATATTGAACATCTGTAATCTGAACTTTAGAGGTTCGTAAATATGTGTGTTTAATAAATATATGCATTCGAAATACGTATATTCTTTTTGAAACAGCCTGTAGTTTGGTGATAAGTGATTCGACTACTAACACTATCTTTCTAAAAAACTTAGTATTATAAGAATATAATACTAAGTTCCATCACTCCACGATGTCATATATAGAAATATCTGACATCGTGGAATGAGATTTTGTTAATTCTTAACATTTAATTTGGAAGTTACACTACGTGAATAAAGTGTCTAAATGAAAAATTCTAAAATTCATAATTCGTGATGCAATCCAATATTTGAAATTTTAAATGATCATCACATTGTCGCACATCAAAAATGATGTGCTTCATGAAAAAAAGCAAAAATTCTGAAAATTATTAATATAATACAAGAAATGCCATCAAGGTTAGGCAAACTAATAAAAGCAACTGTAGAAAGGCAAAAAAAAAACTATTCTCATTTTAGAAATGTATATTCATATTTGTATTCACTAATTGCAAAACGTTATTTCTCAATTGTATAAGTGTGCGTGTTATTTATTTTACTTCCTGCACTAGTACAGGAAGTAAAGATAACATAAAACCAATAAATCATTATTATTGTATTAAAGTACAATTACTAAATTGTTAATTTGAATTAAATTTGATTAATTAAAACTTGTAAATTCCACGATATTTATTAAAAACTATTTTAACAAGCAATAGCATCATCTATTTGTAATATTTATAACTGTAAATTCAATTTAACATCACAGATATAGTAACCAGTGGTGAGCATCATTCCAATATTCATCAGTGATGAGTATGAGGAATGATCATTCGAATGATGTTATATCGAATTTGCACGTATTGACGCGTTACGTATGTCAATGATATAAGAAAAAGGTAATTCCCCTCCTGTTTATATGTTCGGGTAGACGAACTGTCACATGTCGTGAGAAATTTTAGTATCTATATCTATTCTTCAGTTGTATAATAAGATTAATAAGTCGTATAAGAATTTAGCTAAATTATCTAAATTTAATTAATTCTTTCCGCTTATATTTTAAAATTATTAAAAGCAATAATATGACTAGGTGCTAAAAAGTCACTAGTTTAGGAACATTTTAAAAAGCGGACGGGAAATTAGCAATTGGCACTGTCAGCAATAAATCGATGAAACGTTGTAGTAGCATAAATAGACCCAACCGTGTTAAGTCAAGATACTACTACTATAAAATGTAAGAGGTACTCCTATGCCAGGATCGTTAGGTTTATAACAAAATGAAAATTCTATTCAAGAAAATTAATTTTTACCACCACCGTCAAAAAATCGAAACAGTTACTGCTTTATGGTGTACATTGTGACGAATTATCAGGTAACAACATTAAAGAAATAATGGTTAATGAAAGTTATAACACGTGATTATCAACCAACTTCTATGAGGTATTTTTAATTATTCTCATAAGCTGCAACCTCTATTTAAATACTGAGCTAAAAATTGTCTTCGGAGATATTACGCACAAGCAATTTATTTAAATTTAAAAATTACAAGCGTTATTAGTAGAGCTGCTAAGTCTAGCGACCTGCCATAGCTGTCCGAATCGTAGTAAATAACAGGTGAGAGGTTATACGTAATAAATTTAAATCTCGTAAAATCTGTGTATAGATGAATAAATAACTAAATAATAGATTAAATAATTAATGAACATATGCATTGCGTATACGAGGGTAACTGTTTAGGTATCGGGAATAGCAAACAAAAAAAAATTTTTATTATAGAAAATAGTTTTATTGCTTTTCGAAATATTCTCCTTGAAAATCAATGCACTTTTGCATTCGTTTACACCAATCCGAAAAATATTGCTGCCACTGTGAAGGCGGTATCTCCAAAATATAATTTTTGAATGCCTCAATTGCCTCTTCCGGCGTAGAAAATCGTTGACCACGAAGTTTATTCTTCACGTGTGGGAAGAAAAAGAAATCACAGGGTGCTAGATCAGGGTTGTACGGCTGATGGCTCATCAATTCAATGTTTTGCATGGTCAAATATTTAATTGTTTGAACCTGCCTGAGAGATCTCATTGTCATGGTAGAGAATGATCTGTCGTTTTCGGTTTGTTTTCCTTATTTTGTCAAAAACTTGTGACAAACAAATAGTTGTGTACCATTCGTAATTGACCGTTCTATAACTCTCTAAAGACACGAATGCAACGTGACCGGTTTTTCCAAAAAAAAGGCGACCATTTTTTTTGATGTGCTTCGAGCGTGAACAACTTTTATTGGTTTTGGCTCATCTTGGAATACCCACACAGTCGACTGCTGTTTACTATCGGGCTTATACGTATAGATCCAAGATTCATCACCTGTGACGACTTTATAAATGTTGTTTGAAGCACCACCAATGTATTTTTTTGTGCATTTCTTGGCACCAATAAACGCGGGTTCATTTTTGAGCGCTTGTCAAATTATGTTGTACCCAATGTGCTTCTTAACGGCTAAATGTTCATGCAGGGTCTTATGCACGCTGGTGTTACTAATACCTAGAGATGCCTCGATCTCACGGTATGTCACATGACGGTCTTGCATTACCAATTCAGACACTGCATTAATGTTTTCCGACACAACAACTTTTGTAGGACGGCCTTCACGAAATTCATCGTCCAAAGAAGGCCGTCCAAGTTTGAATTCACTATACAAACGATGTACTGTAATTTTCGATGGCGCTTCATCACCATATAAAGAATTCAGCTCGTCGATGCATTCTTGTCGAGACAATCCACGGCGAAAGTTATGAAAAATAATTGCACGAAAATGTTCGCGAGCTAATTCCATTTTTTCGCTGACATAAAATTTTCAAGTTACTGTCAACAATAGCGATAAGGACCGGAAAGTAAAACTATAAAGGTAAACATATTGTCACAAATTACAAACTTCACGATGCAATCATCAGATCAGAGGCAACACTAACAGCGTTGCCAGTTTCCGAAATGTAAACGGCTACCCTCGTATCGGTAACGTGAAAAAAAATCAATATCCCATTCACAATTTCAATGAGCAGTAGTGAGTCGTTAGAAACCAGTAAATTTTAATTTAATTTATTAAAGGAAGAGTGTTTCACAATATTTTATATACAAAAAATTACGAAACACGTTCCTGCGAAACGTTATCAATCTCATTAAACTCGGCTATACATCTGCAGCATTTCCAAAATCATTTTACTCAGCGATGTACGCTACGCTGAAAAAATGTTCTTATGCAAAAAAAACTATTGTTTCGCATCTAATGTTGTAATATTTACATAATTAAAATAATATTTGAAGTTATGTAAGGGATTTGGAGAGGCACTATCATTATCATTATATCTTAATCTAATAAAATCTGAATCCTTTGTTTAAAACACTATTTAAATCTTTTATAACTGGATAATTTTTTCGTCACATAAGGTGTTTAACTGTGAGTACTCATCGTCTAGTATTTGCAGTGACAATGAAGGATTTTCTAATTTAACTATTGCCTCGAATATTTCTTTGTAACTGAGAATAGTTTGTAAATCTGTAAATATTTGATATACGTCAAACTTTTTCTGACTTTCTTTAATAACTGCGGCTTCCTTCGGATTAAATTGTAAAATTAAACTCTTCATTTGTTGACAATGTTTACAATAATAAAACTGCTACCTATAAATATTTTTCAATTCTTTAAGATATTTAAAGAAAACAGCTTTCGTTTGATCATTTGAATCATTTACCTCTGGATAATAGTTTCTACTGCAAGATGTAAAGCATGAAGTTTACACATTACTTGTATGTTTTAAGTTACTACATCTATTTTTAAGAGAGCGACTCATACTTAACATGGTTGCGGTACCATCAGTCATTAACATTAACACTTGGTTCGTTGAGTGCTGAAAGTTGGTCAATGTATTTAGACTAGTCTTAAAATTGCTTCTCTAGTACATTTCCGTAATCTTTTACAAACTAGTAACAATAGCACTGAAACGTATTTTATCAAATTAATCGAATAATAATCCGGAATTAATAATTAATATGATATTACAAATATTTAACCGATTTTAATCACTTTGTGAATTTGCATACCGAAAACTCTGCTTAAAAGGATAAGTCTTTATTTACATTTATTATCTTCTAAACCTCTTGCATTTCTTCGAAGCGCGTGGCTGACCGAGCACTCACAGTGCCAATTCTACGTGGGTGTCTTTTAAGTTTTGCATGTAAAACTGGAATAAAACAGTAGATAGCTTAACTGTTTTTCGAAGTATTCTCTACGAAGGTTAATGCACTTTTGCATGCGCTCGAACCAACTCCGGAAGCAGTTGTTCCACTCGTTTGTTGGTACAGTCAAAATTGCGTTTTTGAAGGCATCGACTGCTCCTTCTGACGACTGGAACCTTTGAGGATGGTCTAACAATTCGACGTCATGTTGTGTTCAAAATTTAATTATTTTGTGTGCTGTGTGCGAACTTGCATTATCTTGGTGGAGGATGATTCGTCGTTCGGGGTTGATTTTTTGTAGCTCAGCGATGACTTGTGGCAAACGAATGGTTGTATACCAATGGGCCGTAACAATTCTTTCACCTTGTAGAGGATTGATTAGTGGCGCCCTCTATGTCCGACTATGCAGAAGACATACCACGTATATATAACCCTACAAGCGTATGACGACGGTACAAGTAAAAACTATGTTTCTACGGGGTAACAGAAATGCACTGGTGTAGTTAGTATTTAATTTTATTCATACCCATAATAAAGGCTGTGTAGGCTCAGGAACAGTAGTAAATTACACAAATAAATCGATATTCTGACACAAAAAGAATCATATGTATATTTTGTTTACAGGTGATTCTAAATCCATTGCCAGGGACTGTACAATATTTCATAAACCAAAATTTCATTATAATTTTTAAAAAATTATTAGCATATATATTTATTATACGAGTAACAGTGCCTGTTTAAAATTTAAAAATAAATGTACTTTATGTTTATGAACAAATTTCATGAATTTATTCTTAATTTAAATATTTTACAATCGCTTTCGTTGTGTTAATTTTTCATAAAAATGACATTACTATAAGGAACGTCGCTTTCACATTTTTCCCATTTACCTGATTGCATCTTCATTCTTTTTTTAATGATATTTACATCGTATTTTTCCCTATACATGTAATATAAGAGATACAGTTTCATGTTATAATATTGCAATCTACATTAAATAAATTAAGCATACAAGTTAGTTCACACCCATATACTAGCCCATAATGTAAAGAAACTTTAATTTGAATATAATTATAATGCAAATATTGTCTTACAAATATTTTATATACGCCTTTATAAATTATACTGAAGTAAATTGAAACACGTAAGATAGCCACTATTATAACTACGAGGGAGCGTTTTTATATTCGCGGAATGGGGGACAAGGGGTGGAAATAAAAAAACCAAATTATTTTTCTTTTTCAATATATTCACCTGCAAGACGGATACATTTTTCACATCTTTCAATTAATTTATTTATACCCTCATAAAAAAATGATTTCTCTTTATCTGCAAAATACGCCGAAACTGCCTCCTTGACTTCATCATCGGCAGTAAATTTTTTACCCCGCAGCTCTTTTTTCATTTTCGGAAACAGGTAATAATCACTCGGGGCTAGGTCTGGGCTGTAGGATGGGTGATTCACAATTTCGAAGCCCACCTTATGCAGGGTAACTAACGCAACGCGGCTCTTGTGGACAGGCGCGTTGTCGTGCAAAAGCAGAACACCTTTTGTCAATTTTCCCCGTCTTTTCTCTTTAATGGCTTCTTTTAGTCGCTCTAATATTGAAGCGTAATATTCTCCGGTTATAGAAACACCTTTATCTTTATAATCAATCAACAATATTCCTTCCGAGTCCCAAAATACCGTTGCCATGAGTTTCCCAGCTGATTGTGACACTTTAAATTTCTTGGGAGGTGCTGTGCCCTTTTTATGCCACTGCATGGAGTCTTGTTTGGACTCAGGTTCATAATGATGAACCCAAGTTTCGTCTCCAGTAACAATTCCACTCAATACACCATCCTTGTCTTCATTACAGAGGTCCAAAAATGCACGCGAACAATCTACGCGCTGTTGTTTTTGCGGCGGCGTGAGCATTCTCGGCACCTATCTTGCGCTGATCTTAGATATGCCGAGATGATCGTGTAGGATTTTAAAAATTGTTGTATCGGATACTCCAACCATTTCTGCGAGTTGTTTCATCTTTAGTCGAGCATCTTCGAGTACAATTTGTTCAACTTTTTGGATAAGTGCTGGCGCGGTCACCTCAATGCTCCTGCCCGGCCTCGGGTCGTCTTCAAGGGATTCCCTTCCTTGTTTAAATAAACTATGCCACTTGTACACCATGGTTTTTCCTGGACAAGAGTCGCCGTAAACCAATGACATCTCATTCATTATGGTCGCGACTGATTTTCCTTGCCTGGTAAGGAACTTTATAACGGCACGATATTCGATTTTTTCCATATTTCACTTTTCACTCCTGATTATGTTACTTGGTTGACGATAGCTCAAAGACTAACTGTCTAATGCCTTCACTATGCCTTCACGCACGTGATTCTAAGGCTGAACATCGTTCTTTACCCCTGTCTTAATTACCGGCCGGTGAATTTATGACCAAAGGTCGCGTTGTCTTAATTAATTTAGAAATGACATCAGAGAAGGTTATTCATTCGCCGATTTGAATGAATTTTTGTCCTAATATTGAAAGTGATATGTCGTTTGTGATTTCTTTATGAAATCGGATTTGAATGAAACCGCGGCCACCGGTTTGCTGTCCGTACGCGTCGCGAACGCGATTTGTGTGAAATTTTGTAGTTATGATGGGGGAAAAAAACCAAGCCGCGCCACTGCTTGAAAAAAAACCCCAAATCCTGAAATTCGCGGGCGTCCCTCACGTATCTCGTTACCGATTTTAATGGAAATTTGTGACATGGAAATTTACAGGGTGTATTATTGCAATATACCGTGTGGTCGAATGTGGTGTTTGTGTTATGTCGTCTTAATGATGTTCGTTAGTGTTATGTAAGGATTGAATGTGGTCTTTTGTGAGGGCCAGCAAACAGGTTAAGGTGAATGTCGGATATGAGTGGATTTTCGTGTACAGGAACTCCAGAAAAATATTTTCTGGAGAGTTCGTGTATGTGATCGGAAATGGTGGGAATTTGAAGGTCGTTATGTATTGTGGTGTTTCTGGTGTACCAGGTAGCACCAGTGAGTACTCTGAGTGTTTTGTTCTGTGTAACTTGTAGTTTTTGTATGTGAGTTTTCGCCGCATATCCCCATGCGGCCGCCGCGTACGTCATCTTCGGTCTGATGACCATCTTTTATAACATCGTCTTCAGCCTGAGGTCCAGCTTGCTTTTATGATGCAGAAGTGCGTACAACTGCATCATTGCGGCAAGCCCCCTGGTGGCCGCGTCCTTGATATGTGCGCTCCACGTCAGCGTCCTATCCATCGTCACTCCTAGATATTTTACCTGGTTTTCCCATGGTATGACATCATCGTGGAGCCGCAGGTTCGGGGCCTGCAGCTTCTTTTGGGATTTGCTGAAACACATAGCAGAACATTTTCGCACGTTTATGGTGATTCTCCACAGGGAGAACCAGTCCTCAAATGCTTCAAGTGAGTCCTGCAGCTCTTCCGCAGCGTCGTCAGGATAACGACCCTGCGCAAAAATTGCAGTGTCATCAGCATAGAGTGCGTAAGTCACTCCAGGTGGGGTTTTGGGAATGTCGTGTAAGTATATGTTGTATAACATGGGGGATAGCAGGGATCCTTGTGGGACTCCTGCTAGGATTGGTCTGGGGCGGGAACGGCATCCTTTATGTTTTACGACGAAGGAGCGGTTCCGTAGGTATGAACGGAGGACGTGTATGATTGGTAGGGATATGTTGGTCGTCAGGAGTTTGAAGAGGAGCCCTTCGTGCCAGACGCGGTCAAAAGCTTCGG
Source organism: Dermolepida albohirtum (assembly GCA_031893035.1). Taxonomy (NCBI): domain Eukaryota; kingdom Metazoa; phylum Arthropoda; class Insecta; order Coleoptera; family Scarabaeidae; genus Dermolepida; species Dermolepida albohirtum. Next base: position 8,463 of record JAVIWB010005181.1, read on the forward strand.
CCACGTCCAGGAATAGGGCGGCGGTGGAGAGGTGGCGATTGTAAGCTTCTGTAATCAGGTTCACGATCCTGTGAAGCTGATTGGTGGTTGAATGGCCTTCACGAAAGCCAAACTGTTCGTTCTGCAGTATCTGACTAACTGTCTAATAACAATGAAACTTCGTATTTATACTAATCATGAGTCGCTGCACAGGCCACGCCCCCAATGCGCCTACTCACCCCTCTACAACCCGCTCATTCCGCGAATATAAAAACGCTCCCTCGTACATTCATACGTATGTACATTAAAACAAAAAATGTCAATATCTAATACTTTCAAAAATAATAATTCTTTTAATCACTTCACTAGAATACTAAAGACTGAAATCCAGTATTTTAACTATTTATTATTTTTATAAAATGTAATATTTACTTTTATTGTGAGAAAAGCAATGTTATGTACTATAATGTTAGAAAAGGAAATGTGAACATAATATGCAATGTTTTATGGAATTTTGTTTAAATATGCTTATATTTATAAAATTAGCTTCAAGTTAATTTAATTTAAAACAGTTTGCTATAATGGCTATAAAATTTTACAATTCTTTTAAATACATAATATGCGCGTTTGTATATATACACACATATACATATCTATGTGTATAATGAAAATATCTGATAAACGTGATCTTTCTACTGTCATTTTCAGAACGTGTTTCTAAAATATAAGTCACTATTTTATTTAAGGTAAATATTGTTGAAGTTTGTCTTTAATTGAATTAATCAAAAAAAGGCAAAGAAATCCATTGCAACATCAATGTTCGCGCTTTGTACGAGGGTGGTCCCATAAGTACCCGTCCCGACCTAGAGATGGGAGTAGTTGTTTGAAAAATATCACTGTGTCAGAAAATACACAATCTATAAAGCATATGTTTCAAGTTTGAAGACGCCACGTTGTTTAGTATTTGTTTGGCAGCCATCAATAATGAACGTTTTCAGTGAATTTGTAAAAATGGAGAAAATTGGTCATCGTTACGTGTTACAATGATTTTATTTGAAAGGCTACAGCCCAACCGATATAAAAGCTGAACTGAATTCTACACTGGGTGGGTCCGCTCCTTCGTTTACAGCAGTGAAATATTGGGTAGCAGAGTTTAAACGGGGCCGTACGAGCTGCCAAGACGAGCATCGTAGTGGTCGAATAAATGAGGTAGCAACTACAGAAAAGGTGAAGAAAATTCATAAAGCGGTACTGGATGATCGTAGACTGAAAGTGCGCGAGCTAGCAGACATAGTAGGCATTTCAAAAAGTGCAGTACATCGCATATTATCTGAAAATTTGGACATGAGAAAGCTGTATGCAAGACGGATGACGCGTTTGCCCACACTCGAGCAAAAACAGTGTCGTGAAGATGTTTCAATTGAGTGTTTGCGAAGCTTCACAGCAACGAAGCAGAATTTTCGCGCCGTTTCATAACCACGGATGAAACATGGGTCCATCACTTCACAGTCGAGACAAAAGAACAATTAAAACAATGGACTCAAAAGGGAAAACCGGCTCCAAAGAAGACGAAGACCGTTTTATCTGCAGGCAAGGTCATGGCATCGGTTTTCTGGGATACGCGTGGAATAATTTTCATTGACTATCGTGGAAAAGGAAAAACTATCAACGGCGAGTATTATGCGAATTTATTGCAACGTTCGAGCGAAGAAATCAAGCAAAAATGGCCGCATTTGGCTAAGAACAAAGTGTTGTTTCATCAAGACAATGAACCAGCTAACAAATCCGTTATTATAATGGCCAAATTAATGAATTGCTACCTCGTGCATCCCATTCGCCAGATTTAGCCCCTAGGATTATTTTCTGTTCCTAAACTTGAAAAAAATGTCTCAGTGGTCAAAGATTTTCCAACGACGAAGTCGGCAGTTAATGGCTATCTTGAGGAGCAAGATAGTTCTTATTATAAAAAGGGTATGGAACTTATTGAACATCGTTGGGAAAAGTGTATAGAGCTGAACGGAGGCTATATTGGAAAATAAATATATTTCTTTCCAAAATTTTTGCGTTTTCTTTGTTAGGTCGGGTACTTCTGGGACCACCCTCGTATACGTGTTTCGACAACTAAATTATCATCATCAGCAAACGATTGATCACAGTGTCGCACCTGGATTCGCGGTAATGCTTGCACAGAAAAATTCTGCCAAAACCAAAACACACAATGACGTTCACAAGATATCTCGTGAGTCAATATTTGTTAGTCTTAAAAACTAGTACTTGTACTAATGTACGCCCTCGCAATCACTTACGGACCGTTTTAACGGTCGTGTCTTCTAGGAACTCATAGAGGCTAGTCATAGGAGCCACTAGATGGTTTTTATTTTTCCTAATTATTTATATTAAATAGAATAGCAATGGGTAATTGCCTTTCTCCATTCATAGCGGATCTTTTCATGAGTAATTTTGACCTTTCGCATTTTTTACACTATCTTATTCAAATGTAAATTTCCTCCAATTATATTTCAATTCTGTGTTCGATCAATATGATTTTATAGTTTCATTTGTTTAGAATTCCATTCATTTGGTTCAGATGCCAATACCATTGAAAGAAAATTACTCCTAAACAAATATAAAATCACCTTCATATTCTATAGCCGATATACGAGTAGTACATGCAGCTTTTATACATTCGTCTATCGTTAAACGACAGTTCGCCGAATGCTGCTAAACTCTTGAAATTGAAGTTAATTGGTCTTTAGTGTGAGTTTTCTTTTGTGCTCAAATATGTGCTAATGTTCTTGAGCTCAACTTTTATACGATTTTACTAGCTTAGTTACGCTTATCGGGTAATAATTCGCTTTTTAACCAGACCAATCACCATTATACTATGTAGTAAGAAAAACAGGGCTTATTTGTATTTTTTGGGTACAGGTAAAAGACTTCTACTTATAACCCTTGCATTATATTTTAATGTAGGTGTACTTATGTCTGACATCCTGGCCAAATGTTGATACAAAGTTTGTATATATAGTCGTGTACATAAGTGAACACACATTTGCATTTTATATGCTCGCTGTAAATTTTTAGAAGAATGCTGACAATATTGGTGAAATTTAGATGTATAGATACACCTGCCTTTTCTTTTAGCATACAACATAAAAGTCTATGCAAAATTCAGAAGAATTGTACTAAAATAAGAATGACTTAAAATGTTAATAAAATAGAAGAGAATTATTTAATTACTTCTTTGAGGCTTCGAACTCGATGGTGTCGATGATAAGAATTACAACACATTTACTCACACTACGCCGACGCTTAATTAAAAAAGCCTATCTTTGTAAAAATGTAATAATCAGAAAGGGTTACAATGCACAAACATATATTCCGTCTGAACTATCAAAGATATAAAGTAAGTATTGCGTAAACCCTAATAAAAATTTGAAAGATTCGATAGTAGAATTATGTAAAGAGGTCATGATAGAAGAGGCTTAGTGGTAATTGGTGTATTTGGCACAACTCTTTTAGAGTGGGACCACACCAAAGGCCAATGATCATGCAATAGTTGTTGAATTAGTAATATGTAATTTTATATTTCAGCAAAACAACGATCGCTGCTTGGATTACCGCATAATATCTTGTTATAGTATTAGAGATATTTACGAAAATATTATTTGATTACGTCAAGGCCTGATGTTAATCCTTCAAAATTTTATAATAATAATCATTTTAATTATACCATGAGATTCTTACTGATAGTCGTAAAAAATACTGTTTTTATATCGTACAAAGGGTACTAGGAAAGTTTTGCAATACAGCTTTGTTTATTTAATTTTTTCAAAGTCATTTCCTCTACACTCAATACACCTCTCCATCCTCCGAAACCAATCTTTAAACCAGTTCTGTCAAGTCTCACTAGGGAGTAAAGCACACTCGTCGTCCCAAGCCCGCAGAAGGTCCTCATCACTGGAAAACCGTCTCCCTTTTAGCTTCATTTTCACATAAGGGAACAACGCAAAGTCGCAGGGAGCAAGATCTGGACTGTAGGGGGGTGCTCGAGAAATTACAATCCTGTCGTGGTCAAATATTCGGTGCAGGCTTTGGCGCGGTGAGCTGGAGCATTATCGTGATGGAGGAACCGGGTGTCCATTCTTGACTTTGGCCACAGGTTCTTCATAGATCCAGTGACTTTAGGCAGGCACTATTCAGTATACCACTTAGCTGTGACTGTCTTCTGTGTGTCCAAAACGACGCGATCCACAATTCCACTCGATTTGAAAAATCATTTTCTTCTTTACAGATCAGGATTTCCTGACAACTACGGGTGAAGAGGTGTGTAACGAACTAATTTGTTAGCCTTAATTGACTAGTGAAAGTGCGTGATTTTGAAAGAAATGAACGCGCTTGGAGGCAATTAAGGCAAAATGTTTCAAAATATTAACTTTCGGCTGGCCAAGTATACATGGTAAGATAATCCATACCATTTTATAATAAAATTTAGCCAGAGTAATTGTGTGTACGCATTTCTCCACTTTTATTTTTTCCCGCGTACGCTAGTAGCTACGTCACAATTTTAACGTTTTTCACTTATCTAGATGGGTGTATAAAGGCCCGTCTTTCAGAGATTTTAGCAGATGACCTGATCGCAATTTTGTGTGGTCGCTTTCCTTTTCGTCCTCAGCTCCTAGTCTCTTCGTCGCAGTTTTGCGTGATCGCCTTCCGCCTGGATCTCCACCCACGGTCAATCACCAGGCCGCAATTTTGCGTGGCCGCGGTTTCCGCCTGACGCTTGCCAGCGGGATCTCCGCCCGCGAGAAACCGCCTGGTAACAAATTTGTTTGATCACGTTTGTCGCCACGTCTTTTCTTGTCACCCAGTTCACTCGAAGTGCGTTCGCTCCAGGAGGAAGAGAAGTTCGTTGGAGGCCAAGTAAGTTTCACGTAGCAAATTGATTTATTTGTTTTACATTTGTTATCAAGTATATATGGCCATTAATCCTTTAAATGCAGTGAATGTGTAAATCCTTGTACCTGATTAGACAAAAGGTTAATTAAACACGAATATAAGCAAAAAATCAGATTTTAAAACAAACTGGTCAACGCTATTTGAGACAATCGTTTATGCCTTACCTTTTATAGCCGAGTTCATTTATATTTGTTCAGCATAACAAGCTATATTCAAATTGTCTATTTGTATTTTCAGAAAAATTATTTGAAACTGCTATTTAGTTAAAATTGCAAACGTTTATTTTATTTATTTGTATGAAATATAGATTATGTTTAATGTATGTAAATTCTGAATTTTTGTAAATAAGTATGTTGAGTATGTTTTTCTTAAATATCGTAGCACATGGTTTAATAAAAACACCAAAGCAACTGTGCAAAGCAATAAAATTTATTCGAAATGTAATTTTACAAACCCAGCACACTGTGGTTCTGCATTGAAAGGGAAGCGATCATAATTAGTAAACGTTGTGTCTCTAGCACTATGTGTAACACGTAGCGAGCCTTTTCCGCATCCGTCCATAATTTGACAGCCAGAGGTCAAATAAGTGTATTCTAGTGAATGAACACTTGTGAACATTGTCTGAAATAAATTATAAAGGATATAATTACAAACGTTGCATTTTAGCAGGTTTGTAGACACTGTCTACGAGTGCATAGAAAGCGCGGAGGACATTTGTGGACGACAATAATTTAGTTTATGGCTTTATTTACTTCAGTCATAATTACATGCAAGAATATTAACATAAATATTTTGAAATTATGGGCAGTTCATAGTGCACCACTCCAATTTGAGTTACCGTTGTCGTTAAGCGTTATTAATTTACGCATGTATTTTAATAACGAATGTTGGTTGTCAATTCCTTTTTCCCGCTCGTTGCTGTTATTTGTTGAACTTGCCAATTTAATATCATCCGTAGAAATCAAGCAAAGAGACAAAAGTAATTTCTTACCTTTTAATTAGAATGTTATGTTGTTTTCTATAATCACTCCGATTATTAATTTTTATTAATCTAAACCTGCATTTAAGCGAAACAGAAAAGACTATGTTCCCTCTAAATAGTGTTAACTTGAACTTATTTTCGTATGAACGCTGGTATAGCGAGCATTCGAGTTTCTATTTATTTATTTAAGATATAAAACCATCTGTTACAAGATAACGTTGAAAATTAAAATCTAGTAATTAAGGATGTAGTTATTCAGATTTTAAGTACTTTTATTAATTTATTTACAATATTTACAAAAAAAGTTTACAAAAATGTCCGACAAAGGACAGTTAGAGCCAGGAAACGTGGCAGGAAGTTGAATATACAATCTGCCAAAAGCAGCACTTAAAACTACGTTGATGACGGTAGGTTTGGACAGTACTGGCACGTGCGATGTGTTACACAAGAAGTGGTGTACTCAAGAGCGTTCTGATATTACAAGGAAGGTCCTCAATAATATCCACGTGGACGCATATGGTGAAGATGCGTCAACCACTCCAACGAGTATATGTAGTGCAGAGATATGCGATACAGTTAGGAAATGAGGAGTCAATTTCCGAGGCTGTTTTATTTCTGGAACGAGTAAAAGAGCTATTAGATTGTTATGATATTAATCCTGAAAATATACTGGTAGTTCTTCCAGAATTGTTTTCCGAAAAAGCCCTGTTATGGTACAGGAACAAGTTATTATGGTGGAGGTGGGAAGATTTTCTAGAGAATCCGTTGAAAGTAAGCAAATACGCCAACCCCGAGAAAAGTATTTTTTTACCTTGTAATAGGTGATTCATTATGATGTATTTTTGTTCAACAGCGATTTTTTGACAGAGCGTGAGTCGTGTCAAACTTTCGCGGTATTTTAGTTAAATATTCTATGGCATTTTATTATGAAGAGACTCAGCCCGGCACAGAGTCTACAAATTATTTATCTGTATTACGAAAATCAGCTTTTCACGAGAAATATATTTCGTGCACCTAGAACAACTTATGGTCTACGTAATCGGCCCACCGAACGCACAATTCACTATACCATCGAAAAATATGAAACGCAATTTCCATTATTGGATAATACGCGACTAAATAGAGTATATCCAGTACGTAGTGAAGAAAATATAGCAATGGTAGTTGAGAGTGCACACGATGACCGTGAGGAATCGATTCGATGTAGGTCTCAACAGCTTCGCTTGTCGTATGCCACAACTTAGCATATTTTACGTAAGGATCTTCTGTTTAAAAGCATATAAAATTCAACTCGTTTCAGTCTTTGGGCTCTTGAAAAGCTTGATGAGGATTCACTGTTTTCCACCAAACTTTTGTTCAGCGATAAGACCCATTTTTGGCTTAATAGCTACGTCAGTAAGCACAATTGCCGTATTTGGAGTGAAGAGCAATTTGAAGAGGTTCAAGAGTTGCTATTACATCCTGACTAAACCACGATTAGGTGTGGCTTATGGGCAAGTGTAATGGCCGCCTAGATCATATAATTCACACATTTAGACTTTTTCCTTTGGAGCTACGTAAAGTCCAAAGTCTACATGGATAAGCTAGCTACGATTGAGCAATTGGAAGCCAACATTACTGGCGTTATTCGCCGAAAACCACTTGAAATGCTTGAACGCGTTATCGAAAATTGGAACTTCAGAATGGATCAAGTTAGGCGCAGTTACGGCCACATTTGAAGGAAAGAATTTCTAAAAAATAATTGTCAAGAATGGTTCTTTTGTATGACAGTAAACAATACCCGATAAAATTGAAGTTTTTGTTTTTTATATTTTTGAAAAAGTATCTTCAAATGAATCACTCCTTAGTATGTATGCACATATAGTATATTGAATGTAATTACTAATTTGTTTTAAATAATCAGATTCCGATTATTAATATTTGTTAATCTAAGCTTACGTTTAAGCGAAACAGAAAAGGTTAGCATCCATTTAAATGGTATTAAGTTAAACTTATTTTCGTATGAACACCGATGTGGCGTCCCGACGCCGTCAGGTAGGCGCCGAACTGATAATCAACGTTACATATCTTCTGTGAGTTTAATAATATAGCATTCAGAAGTTATATATATATATATATATATATACTATAGTATAAAAGCATTATTTAAGAGTTACATGTTTAAAGAAAAAATGTAGTTATTATTAATTTAATTAAATATTGTTAGCCTAATTTTAAGTACGTTCTATATTTATTATAATACTTATAACAATATACAAACTATTTAATATTTTTTTAGACCTCGATTATTTTTTGTCAGCTTGAATCCTGTTTGGCATTGAATTTACTAAGTTTTAGAGATTGGGCAGATATTTACTCGTTTCAGTTTTAAACGCTTTTCTATCCACTTTGCTTTAGAATTTAATTTATAATTTATTTAACATCATTCAAATTATAAACCAATAATTTTTTACTGGGTTCAAACTAGTTCTGTTTCTGAGCAGGACCAATGGCCCTTATGTGAATTTTTGATAAAGATTGTTTTACCTAAAATTTTTAGCGGATAAGATATAGAAATACTTTAAGTGGATGTATGTAAATTCACTTACAATATTTGCCGAACAACAAGGCCGGAATCGTCCAAACTGGGTGTTGATACCAAATATTTCTTTTAACACTTTTGATCAGGGTGCAAAGTTCACCTAATCCTTTAGTGGAGCAATATCTCTAAACTATCGCACTGGCAGGAAACTTCGCCTTTTCCAAGAATAAGAATCTTCTTAAAGTAGGGGATGACGAGTGTGTCCAGTTTTTAGAAGAAGCATGGAAGAGTGTGATGACTGGCTTCTCAGCATAGACAAGTGCATCGAATGTGATGGAAACCATTTTGAAAGATTATGAAACTTAAAACTTTACTGCAAAGCTTTTATAATTTCCTTTGTATGAAAGCGTTTGATTTTGTTTTACTAACCAACCAAGATTGTACGAAAACAATAAAAGTATACTGTCTTCAACGTTCTTAGTGAAATTTAATTATATGTCACATAACAAAATTAATTGTGTAAATTAATACAGGAAAGCTTATGGGATTTTCCGTTTATAAAACGACATAGAAAAAAGCATTTATATTTACCGAGCAGTTAAGTTACAAAGGGTACTAGGAAAGTTTTGCAATACAGCTTCGTTTATTTAATTTTTTCAAAGTAATTTCCTCTACAGTCAATACACCTCTCCATCCTCCGAAATCAATCTTTAAACCAGTTCTGCTAAGTTTCACTAGGGAGTAAAGCACATTCGTTGTCCCAAGCCCGCAGAAGGTCCTCATCACTGGAAAACCGCCCCCCTTTTAGCATTTTCACATGTGGGAACAGTGCAAAGTCGCAGGGAGCAAGATCTGGATTATAGGGAGGGTGCTCGAGAAGTTTCAATCCTGTCGTGGTCAAATATTTGGTGCAGGCCTTGGCGCGGCGAGCTGGAGCATTATCGTGATGGAGGAACTAGGTGTCCATTCTTGACTTTGGCCGCAAGTTCTTCATAGATCCAATAACTTTAGGCAGGCACTGTTCAGTATACCACTTAGCTGTGACTGTCTTCTGTGTGTCGAAAACGACGCGTTCAACAACTCCACTCGATTTGAAAAATACAACTATCATTTTCTACTTTACAGATTGGGATTTTCTGACAACTACGGGTGTGTCCTCGTCATCAAAGACCCAAACTTTGTTTTGAGCTTTGGTTAGCACATCGTAATAGTACAGCCAAGTCTCGTCACCTGTTACGATGTTGTTCACATACCGAGATTGTCCCATATTAAACTTTTTTAGCATTTCCCGGCACAAAGTCACACGTCGTGTCATCTGCTCTTCAGTCAGTCGATGCAGCACCCAGAGAGAACAAAGTTTCTTCACTTGCAAATGATCATGCAGAATTGAACGAATTGCTGGTGCATTTAGGCGTGAAGTACCCTATCTGTTGGTAGGTCCCTCGCTTGTCCTCGCCAAGCATTTTCCTCACAATGGTAACGTCTTCCTCCGTAACTGATGTTCGTGGCCTTCTCGGCCTCTCAGCATCCTCCACAGTTAAATTTCCTCTTTGGAATTCTCTATACCACCTGAATATCGTTGTGCGATATGGACAAGTATCACCTAGTGCAAGAGTCATTTATTCGAAGCAGTGGTCTATGTTTAAACCACGCACGAAATTGTAACGCAAAACTGTCTTTATGTCATTTCGTGACCACGATACCATCGCAAGCACTTTACACTCTCACTGCTAATGAATAACTGAGCCCACCGACATGGCGCGGCGGCTATTATGCACGTATGAACATGTCTCAACATGCAGAAACAAGCAGCTTCCTACGATTCATTGTTGCGTCATATTGCAAAACTTTCCTAGTACCCTTTGTATATATTAATCTAGTTAGTATATATTAATCTAGTTTATGTCAGAATGTATATTTTATATTACTTTATTCCTAGAAATTCATTCATTCATTAGTTTATCAGTATTGGTTTCTGGATATTCGCATAGGTTAGTTATTCTTAGAATTTACTCAAAATGTATAATTATTTTTAAACTTTTTTTATTGTAAAACCAGACCTACATTTCATTACAAACTGAGATTATGCATTGTAATTTTCACAGTACTGTATATGACGAATCATTAAAGTTAATAATGAGCGTTTCCAAGGAGAAATTTTCTTCAATTTCCAAAGTGGAATAATCGAGAAAAAACATTTCATTATAGACAAATTGTCAATGAAACCCGATGCTTTTCCAGAAATATGGATAAATGTTTCAAAACACGGCTTCTTCAAATCTGAAAGTGAATTGATTGTAATCGGGAATATTTTGAGAGGATGTAAGAAAATTTTCAGAATAGTGTGTTTTGTTGCTATAAAAGAGCATGTCTCGTTGCAGAACAAACATTCAAATCAAAAAAAGTTTATATTTAAAGAGTTAATTTGGAAATATAGTGTAATAGTGTGTTGTGCCGGTTGAATTCTGTTTTGAGAACAAAAATAAATAAATGGGAAGCGTGGGTTAGAAGTCAAAAAAATATTCGAAATTCCCTATGGATAAAAGTTAACTAAGAACTGTAAAAAACGAAGAATATCTAGTGTTTTAGATAATCGAATAAAGAGATTAATTACAAAATTATGCGTTTCTTCTATTCAACGTTAGTTTGTTTTAGTTTATTTTCCTCTTGTTATCACTATTATTAAAATGTAATTATATTTTAATTTTTATAAAAAAAGATTATAGACCCTAACGTCTTTTTACATGATTAACATTTATCCACAATTTATACCAACTTATTTTCAAAATATAATATTTCAATGTATCTAGGACTACTTCAAATGTATCGAGCTTAATTTTAATTAAAGTTAATTATTATTTCCGATTATTTCTAAAGATGTTTAATTAATTGATCTCTCTCGTGTACCATTTCTAATACTAAAATGATGCAGCTTTTATTAAAATTAGGCGAAACCATTTTAATATAACTATTAATGTACACATGCCAGTCGGCATGTTAATGTTGTTAATCTGATTAGTCATTAGATTAACAACTGTTTCCAGTCTTGGTTATCTTTCGCAATTCACTTGTAACGTTTTAGACGGACAGGGTCAGATAAATGTTTTATATACGTATTTTCCCCGCGCATTCGATACTTTTAATGAATCATATCTTACTGTGTCTCTTCTTTTGGGTTTTCGCCACTTTTTCTAAATTTAATCGAATTTTATTTGAGTAATAGGAATTTTCTGCAATGATTTTAGTTCTGAGGAATTCATTGGTACTTTTTGGATTCCTCAGAGCTCTAACTTCGGACCGTTTCTATTTATCCTTTAAATTAATGATTTACTTCGTTCGCTGACTTGTCTTGTATTGGCTTAAGCCGATGATATAAAACTGTACTCTGAAGTCAATAGTGTCGATGGTGCTGCAGACTTACAACGTAACCTGAATGGTTTGGTCGATTGGTGTACTTCTTTCAAATTAAATATTAACTGTTACTTACTGTCGTTCCTGTTCTCCCATATCTATACAGTACAAAATAAATAATAATAATTAAGGATACTCTTACTGATCTAGTTCAATTTGATACAGCATTTACTTCCAACAAACATATTTAATCACTGCTCGCTTTTGTTTGCAGATCTTTGGGTTTCGTTATTAGAATTTCTCGCTACTTTATAAATAAAGACGTTTTAAAGTTTTCGTATTTTTGCCTTCGTAGTTAGTAAAATGAAATATGCATATTGGGAACAATCCCAAGGAACAATTTTTAAATTTCGCGGGTGTTTTAAGTTGCCCAAGGAAAAAATAACTACATCTAAAATTATATTTTATTTTATTACAGCATGAATATTAATAATTAAGGTGTATATTTCAAAATCAAAATTAAAACGAAAACCGTACGCATTAAAAACATGTTATTTCCTAATTTCTTGAATGAATTGAAATCATAACTAACCTTTATTTTTACTACTACCAACTCAAAACTTCCGCGTAATTTAAAAATTGTTCCATGGGAATAGGCTTGAACGTCATTGATTTTTGGACTTCTAATATTCCCATTTTCAGTCTTTTTTGCAATGAAAAAAATGGAATATTGTATAACAGTTTTTTTTTAGATATTTCCTTGTCAATCACTTCTTGACAGAATTGAACGACTTTTTAAAATTTCTATCATTTACAATTGATGGAGTTTATCCTAGTACTGGGTTAAATCATGTGAAATTATTAAGGAAACATTGCTTTGTTACACTGCGATCCTATCGAGATCACTGTTGTAGATTCTGCGTTGTTTACTTCATAACAACGAATAGTTATTATCGAAATTACAATTTTATGTGCCACGGTTAGCTAGTAGACACAATAACACTTTTGTAAAGCTACAAGCTGAGCGAAGACTGGATGACGTGTTTTTATAATGTACCTATATCTTTGTCTACTATTATTTGGTTATTTCAGTTATATTAAACTTTGTTTTGTAATGTTTATTTTTTTTTGATTGCAGTAAATTGTTCATTTTGTTACTTCAGAGTCCCCCAAAAAAGAAGCATTAAATGATTAAGAATATATTATTTATGTTTGCTCCTTTTTCGAACTATGAACCATATGCAATTGATTGATGCATGGTTAGCGACATAAACGTTGTTTTCATTCTACAGACCAAATTTGTTTGTACAAAGATTTTCAAGACGCATAGAAAGCGGGACGGAAGTACTGGAATAAAGAGAAAACATTGATTTAATGGTTCGTATAGTTCAGTTAGTATTAAACGATTTCTTTTGTTTTTCTGCAAGTTAGAGCTGCTGCCAAGAAAGTTGTATCGATTGTAGCCCTCAATATTTTGGGAGTTTCGATTTTTTTAATAAATTAAGAATGCTCAAGTGACAAATTACAAATGTGATAATAAAATTTAAATTTTTGTAGTCAGGTCGATAACAGTTAAAGAAACATTAGAAATGTGAACTTATATATTTATCAAAGTTTCTGGATTGCCGATTATTAAGTGCAGAGAAAAAAAATTAGTTTGATCAATTGTATTTTTTGAAGAAGCGACGAATATGTTATTTAAATTAATATTTGATGTAAAAATCACTTAACTACTTGAAATAAAAGCAAAAAAAGTACATTGGATGTTTTTATTTATTAAATATTATAACAAATTTTCGTGAAACTAAAGATAATGATATAATTTACAATAAAATTATAAATATAAATCCAATGTGTGAGTGTGAAGTAAATTGGTCAGTTTCATTATTACTTTTTTTGGATGAAGCCGACTAGAAAGCTGAAAACATTAACAAATGTCCTGACCCATTCTTTAAATCGTAGGCGACAAGCATCACTGAAACCGACAACAAAAAAAGTATGTTGCGGAATTTACAATTCTTTTTCGATCTTGATGATTTCAGCGATACCGTCATACATTTCCTTGACGGCGTCGAATTCAGTCAAGCCCATGCGTCTCTTGTTGGAAATATCGTAGATACCGCCTTCGGCTTCAGTGTGTTCACCACGGGTACCACGAACCTGTAAATTATACTTAGCTGCAACTTCCTCGAGTTTGGCCTTATTGGCGGCCAATTTCGGAACTTTAATGTGAACAGATGCACGTACAGTTGTTCCAAGATTTGTTGGACAGAAAGTAAGGAAACCCAATCTATCGTTGTGAGAAAATGGAATACGTTTCTCAATGTCGTTGACGGCTGTTACCAAACGTCTGTATACTTGGCCAAGATCACCACCCATTTGCATGGAAATAATACGCAAGTGGTCTTCTTCGTTGCACCAGACCAAGAATGTCTTGTTATCATTGTGGAAGATACCACGTCCGGTTGGCCAAAAGCGGCAAGCGTTGGCAGCTTGCAAGAAGCGGTCACCTTCTTTGAAGAGAAAATGATCATCGATGAGTTTTTGTTGAACGTCTTTGCTCATGCCAGTGAGTGGATAGAAAGTACCCTTCAGTTCCGCTTCAAGGCCAGAAAGTGTGCTGGATACTTTCTGTTCCATTTCCTTGTATTGTTCCTCAGTCAAGCAAGGATTGAATGGATAACCTTCTAAAGAACGACCGCAACGTACACGTGTCGATACGACATATTCTCCAGCTGGATCTAAGTTGCCAAAGATGCTAACATCACCCCAGTTCTTTGGTGGATGTTTATCAGTCTTCTTGAATCCACCGTGGTAGTCTTCAATGATTGGATCGAAAAGGTCGGCGAATACGGTATAGGCTTCAGCATCGGGTGCGTAGATACCGACGCCGGAATCGTGGTTTTCCAAACCTGCGATTAAAAAATAAAACAAAAATAAGATACGGTTACTTGTAAATTAACGGCTGTGATGTGATTTTGTAAAGAAATAATTTCGATTATGTAAATTAACTTGCAAAATAGTAATAGCAATGAGAAAGAAAATTCTAGTGAAAATGAATTCGATCCAATAATTTGGTACGAACTGAAAATATAGTCAGTGTATAAAGTTTATTTCTAGAATTAGGAAAATTATAGGTAAATGACGAAATGTAAAAATGGAATGATAATATAGCTAAGAAAAGTACTGTGAAAATATAACGGTTGACTATGATACAAGTTTGAATACGTTTTCAATTCTAATTGTATATAAGAAATTAATATTTTTAACAAAATAACATTTATAACTTTATTCATGCACGCTTTAAAGTTTTACTATTACATTTTATTTAAAATTAAATTTAAATACCGTCTTTTAGAATGTTAAAAAGGAATCATTCTAAAACAAATTTTTAAAGTCTACATTCATATGACTTTAAACGATATTTACTCATCTCTTGCCAATATGTAATCGTAGTTAATTACATCTTTAGTTCGTTATCTATGTACTTAGTTACTATGTTATGGTTATGTATGTATATTTATTGAAAATAAACGTATTGTCATTATTTATATTAATAAAATTTATAAAAAAAGGAACTGCAATATGAAATCTAAATGACGTTTGTTAGGATTTTGGCGTTCATTATTATTGGTATTAATCAATATAAATATATTAAGTAATAATAATATAATTAATTTATGTCTACATTAAAAAGCCTTTAAACTACGGATAAACATTTTAAAAGAAACACTTGCGTTTCAAAAGATAAAAGATTTCTACAATATTGAACAATTTTGGATTTGATAAGAAAGTTTTTTATTTTTTTTCGGCAGAAATATTCTTATCAGGAATGCTATATATTTTTCTTTTACGATCAATAGATTTTAATATCGATAGATTTTTATGGCATAATATCACCGCTATAAATTGTAATTAATCTGTAAATGATAATGACCATGTTCAGTTTCAGAAAAAAGCTTTAAACGCGAAAGTAGTGATTTCGAATTTCCTTATATGAAATCAAATTTTAATAATTTTAATTCATTTTGAAAGGAGACCCCAGAAAACTGTTATTAGAAGCGCTGCTTCAGATTTATACCTGATTGGATTACGTCGAGGAGGGTGGATCCGAACGATGTTGTCTTTGTCTTCAAGTTATCGAAAATTTCCCTGGAGAGGTATTTCTTTAACAAGGATTTAGAGTCTGATTCTTCGAGCTTCTTAAATCCGGATTCCAATTTGTCCAAGACTGCCTGGTCAACCATGTTTTCTGATTTTCTGTAAGAAATAGTAATGATTATTTTTTCATTAGAATCGAATATTATGTTCCCTTAGTACAAATTATAAGCATTTAGAGGCATTCAGCGTTCGACTTTCGTGACATTTACAATGTTTACAAATAGATATGTTTGTGTGCTTGTCATAAATGAAAATAAATAAACAAAGGAAAAAATGAAAGGCGTACTTGTTTCACAACATGTAGATAGTAGAAAGACAATACAAAAAGACAAAAGATGAGGCGTCCACAGGTATTTGGGCGCATCCCCGTATGTTGCTATTGACCCATGCAGACACGACACCATACACGGAATTAGTACAAACCCGGAATCATCCTGCTTGGTCTTTTTCGCATTTTCCTTTGACGTACAACCTCCCATTTCAAATATATATTTCCTATCTAAACTAAATGAAAATACACTTTAATGACACTACAACTAAGTAAACGAAGCAACTAATAATCATGGGGTGTGACGCCGCCCTTCTAAACCAGACGTGTGTGTCTTTTGACTGCGCTACGCGCTCAAACTGAATGCGATGGAGTCCCTCTCTTTAACTGACGATGCGCCGTGCACAGCGATCGATATCTACGCACAACCTCGCTTTTTTCCTAACTACTACACCAATCCAACTGTTTACAAACTAGAAGACAAAAAAACTTCAGTCACAATGTTCTAATGACTTGAGGATTATAACATACATAAAGACAAATAATTCAAAATAGGTTATGGGGTTGCAGATGACAAGAGTTTTATGATCGGATTGTATGCGCCTCCACCACAAGTAAAACAAAGCACGAACGGTCGTGAATATGACAACTTTCTTTCCCCGTTTAAACATTTCTGTACGAAATAATTCCTGCCCGAAAGCACACTATGACATTTATGATTTGCAATGGTTCGTGTAAGTTTTCGTTTATTCACTTACAAGAAATTCTTTTTGAGTATTATGTGCTCTGTTATGAAAACATGTACATTTTACTCACTATTATTACTTATGAAATATGAAGATATTGACCTGTATTATGTAAGAGCTTTTGATAGTAAAAAAGCTCGCCGATATTGACCTTTGCGAAATAATCGTTCAGCGCGCATGAGCGGTGTCGTTTGGGTTGCATAACTGATAACGTATGCTTTACATACGATAGACGAAAAAGTGCAGCCGTATATTCATCTATACGGATGGTGCGTTGTGTATGATTAATGAAATTAATGGATGAAATTCGTATTATGCGGTTCCACAGCGTAAGGGAGAGCGGCTTACATTCTTAAAGATTCCGTGAATTCGCTCGCTCGACGTTCGCGCAGTAATAAGCGGTTGAGTAATTGAAATAAGAGACATATTCAATTAATAAAGAACAATTTAAAAGCAATTCACTTACATTAAAATCGTATACGTTTTTTTTTAACACACACGCATATGTACACTTCAAATATTCTTAAAATTAAAAAAGCAAGTAAGAATTAAGAAAAAGTGCAAGGCAAAAATCAATTGGATTAAAAAAGGAACTAAATTAAATAAAAAAAAAGCACAAAACTAAAAAAGGTACACCTGTGTAAAATGCAACGAATGTAGAAAGGAGAAATGTAGGTTACAGTTCGGAATACAGTTGGATTGATTAAAGGAGACATCCGGTTTATTAAATTAAGTATTTGTGTGTTATTTCTCACCTTTCCTTTTGATAAAAAGTTATGACCTAAACACACACCCGATAGATGGTGAACTGAATCTGAGAGCACTTCTCCAACTTTGAGTTCTACTAGCACTTACCCCACCAGTATTTGTGACGTAGAAATATACAGAATTATACATCGTCCCATTGGCTGAGGAGGCCGACCTACCACTATTTTGCAATTATAATATTTATTGAAAAAAGTGCATAACATACACCTGACATCTTTCCATTTTTTTTCATTATTCTTGATAAGATTACCGGTGTGATCGAATTATTGTAATCAAGTGATCAGGGACGGAGATAAAGTCTCGCGATATTGATAACGATGCGCCGCGGTCCCTATCACGGGACCCCCATTTATTTACAATTTCAATCGAGTTTCACTGTAGCAACAAGTTTTTTTTTCGAAGCCAAAGACTAAAACTAAATTCAAAACTTTGCCAGGAATTCTCCAATTTAAGAACGGAAACAGCGTACGTGCCTTAAATTGTTGCGGGGAGAGTGGAATGGATATGTCAATTAGCATATTAAACACATACAGTAGGAGTTTTGCATAGTAGAAAAAATGACACTAATGTAAAATAAAAAGTACGATTAGTTTCAAAAGTTCGCAAGCTAATATGGTAAAATAAAACATTTACAATTTTTTAAATTATTAAATCTAATTATAGTACATTATATACTTATGCTACAAGCATATGTTTATTTCGTTACTGATAAAACATATACGCAATTTAGGTAATGAATAAAAATGATGAGATACCCACATAATACAATATGATTCAAAAAGATGGAATCAATTTTAATTTCTATATTTGGATCCTGTCAATTACATTTGAAAGACGATGCTGTAAATTTCGAACACTACTGCTAGAGTACTCCACAGCATGGTCAATTGTAAGTAACATGGATATTATGCAACATTAGATTTTTGCAATTGTAAGTTTAGTAAAAGTAAGTCTGAGACAGCATTTCAACGTAAGTTTAACAATGAATCTCCAACGAGCAAGAGCATTTGTCGTTGGACAAAACAGTTTGATAAAACTGGTTCTCTGTGTAAAAATAAAAGCCCGGGCCGACCGCGTGTACTGGAAGAGAACGTGGTGCGCATTCGAGTGAACTTTGAGCGTAACCCATTGAAAACAACCCGTAGAGCGAGTAAAGAACCTAAATTACCGCAAATAACTGTTTTACATATTTGATGCACCAGTTAATGGACAAACCATGCCACCTACAACCTCGCGTAAACAACAAGATAAAGAATGTAGAATTTTGTGACAGTATGCTCCGAAACATGGAAGATAAATTGTTTCTGCTTCCTTTTCCTTAGCGATGGAGTAACATTTCTTCTAAATGAAAAAGTCAATAGACACAATGTTAACATATAGGAATTATAAAGTCTCCTGGAGAATAGGACCCCTAAAGTTAATGTATTTAGACCTTTCTTCTTTGATAAAAACACGATTACTGGAGTTACGTATCTCAGAATGCTGCAAAATTGGCTTATTCCTCAGATGAATGAAGATTCAGAAGATCATTACATTTTTTCGGCAGAACGGAGCTCCAGTCAATTGGTACCTGAATATTCGACGTTTCCTAAACGAATCTCTATCTTATCGGTGAATAGGTTGCGTGGAAAATGAAGTTCTGGCACTTTAGTTCTGGTAACCGCGGTCTCCTGATCTCACACTTTGCAATTTTTCCCTATAGGGATTTGTGAAAGATGCAGTTTACGTGCTACCTCTTCCCACAAACTTGGGTAACCTATGAAACCGTATCACAGCTACGGTGAACTACGGTGTCGCAACGCATTCTTCATCGAGTATGGGATGACTTTAATCCAGTGTATTTACAGAATTCAAATACAATACATAGTTCAGAAAATATAAAAAATTTAAATCGTGCCCATCTATTTGAATCACCTTGAATATCAAGAATTTAATAACGGGTATTTACGACTACTAATTTATATAGAATAAAATTAAATTTTGTACTGATAGAGCTCTTTCTAATCAAAATCTAATAAGTTGCAATAAGTATTTATAGCAAAAACTGGCAATATGTAATATATATATATATATATATATATATATATATATATATATACCAGGTCGGCTGAAAAGTCCCCGGTCTGACACATAGATGGCGTTACTTTTATTAAATCCATATGTTTTTTAGATAGTACTAACTTTCAAACGAAACGTGTCAAAATTTTACAGCAATCCGACCATTAGTTACTGAGATATTGCGTTAAGAGTGAAGCTACTTTTGTTATTTAAAAAAATGGAAAAAAAGAATTTCGTGTGCTGATAAAGTACTGCTTTTTGAAGGGAAAAAATACCGTTGAAGCAAAAGCATGGCTTGATGAGGAGTTTCCGGACTCTGCGCCAGGAAAATCAACCATAATTGATTGGTATGCTAAGTTTAAACGTGGTGAAATGAGCACCGAAGACGGCGAACGCAGTGGACGACCAAAAGAGGCTGTCACCGACGAAAACATCAAAAAAGTTCGCAAAATCATTTTAAATGACCGTAAAGTAAAGTTGATCGAGATAGCTGACATCCTAAAGATATCAAAGGAACGTGTTGGACACATCGTGCATGAATATTTGGGCATGCGGAAGCTCTGTGCAAAATGGGTGCCGCGCGAGCTCACATTCGATCAAAAACAACGAGTTGATGATTCTGAGCTGTGTTTGAAGCTGTTATATGTGACATGGATTCATCACTACACTCCAGAGTCCAATCGACAGTCAGCCGAGTGGACTGCGCGCGATGAACCGGCTCCAAAGCGTGGAAAGACGCAACAGTCAGCTGGAAAAGTTATGGCGTCAGTTTTTTGGGATGCGCATGGAATAATTTTCATAGATTATCTTAAAAAGGGCCAGTCCATCAACAGCGACTATTATACAGCGTTATTGGACTGTTTGAAGAACGAAATCGCAAAAAACGGCCCCATATGAAGAAGAAGAAAGTGCTGTTTCACCAAGACAATGCACCGTGTCACGAATCAATGAAAACAATGGCCAAATTAAGTGAATTGGGTTTCGAATTACTTCCCCATCCACCGTACTCTCCAGATGTGGCCCCCAGCGACTATTTCCTGTTTGCAGACCTCAAGGGAATGCTCGCCGGGAAGAAATTTAGCAGGAATGAGGAGGTGATCGCCGAAACTGAGGCCTATTTCGAGGCTAAAGACAATTCGTACTACAAAAATGGTATCGAAAAGTTGGAAGAACGCTATAATCGGTGTATCGCCCTCGAAGGCAACTATCTTGAATAATAAAATCGAATTTTGCCAAAAAACTGTGTTTTACTATGGTAGACCGGGGACATTTCAACAATATTCAGACGGCAAGAAAAAGAAGGACAAAACAAACGGTCTTCAAATATCGTCGACCAATAAACTGGTACTTGGACAGGTATTCTTGGGCTCCCATGACATGTACAGAAGAGAATCCGAATAAACAAACGACCACGGCAATACCCAGAAGATCTACAATAGATAATGGCCTAAAAATTCTATACCCAACCACATAACTTTTCGGCCTAATGTAAAATGGAATGTAGAAAATAAAACAATAATGATGGAAGCCATTTCAATTTTATATATGAACTATGATAGATTTGCGTTAAGAGATATATGCAATTAGTTCTGTTAAATGAACCATTTTGCTGAAATGTAGTTAACGAAATTCAAACAGTTATGACACTGACAACACTATGACACTGACAACACTTTGCTAAGGCAAGGTATTTTAAAACGAAATACAAGTACAATTAAAGATGTTCACTTAATAGTTCGGTAAATAAACTATTATGTGAAAATCTTATTTTAATTGTAAACAAAATTATTAAACTGAAAACATTTAATATTTCCGAAACAGCCGAAGATAGGTATAGGACATTGTACATGAAATATGTCTGGAATTTTCTAAAGAATCCAAAAATTTAATATTTGACAGGATGTTGCATTTAAAATAAGAAAGTTGGTGTTGACCACTTTCACATGACACACCCTGTACATAAATTTTTATTTAAAAAAATACGCAACTAAAAATCCGAATCGACGGTCCGAGCGTTTTTTCGAACACCCTTCCATTTAATTATTATCGAATTTATACCATTTGGCTGATACACACTGTATATGATTAAATATGAATGTTATCGAGGGTAGCCGTTTATATTTCGGGAATAGCAAACAAAAAAAAAATTTTTATTATCGAAAATAGCTTTATTGATTTTCAAACAAATAGTTGTGTACCATTCAAAATTAACCGTTCTACAACTCTCTAAAGGCACGGTTGCAATGTGACCGGTTTTTCTGAAAAACAGGCGACCATTTGTTTTGATGTGCTTCGAGCGTGAATAACTTTTGTTGGTTTTATCCCATCTTCGAATACCTACACAGTCGACTGCTGTTTACTATCGGGCTCATACGTATAGATCCAAGATTCACCACCCGTGACGACTTCATAAATGTTCTTTGAAGCACCGCCATTGTATTTTTTGTGCATTTCTTGGCACCAATCGACGCCAGTCCTTTTTTGAGCGGTTGTCAAATTATGTGGACATAGTTTCTTAACGGCTAAATGTTCATGCAGAATCTTATGTACGCTGGCGTTACTAATACCTAGAGATGCCTCGATCTCTCGGTATGTCACATGACGGTCTTGCATTATCAATTCAGACACTGCATTAATGTTTTCCGACACAACAATATTTGTGGGACGACGTTCACGAAATTCATCGTCCAAAGAACGCCGTCCAAGTTTCAATTCACTATACCAACGATATACTGTAGTTTTCGATGGTGCTTCATCACCATGTAAAGAATTCAGGTCTTCGATGCATTCTTGTTAAGATAATCCACGCCGAAAGTTATAAAAAATAATTGCACGACAATGTTCGCGATTAATTCCATTTTTTCGCTGACATAAAATTTTCAAGTTACTGTCAACAATAGAAATAGCACCCGGATAATAAAACTTCAAGGTAAATATATTGTCAAAAATGACAAACTTCACGATGCAATCATCAGATCAGAGGCAACACTAACAGTGTTGCCAGTTTCCGAAATATAAACGGCTACCCTCGTATCGGTAACGTCAAAAAAAAT
Source organism: Dermolepida albohirtum (assembly GCA_031893035.1). NCBI lineage: Eukaryota > Metazoa > Arthropoda > Insecta > Coleoptera > Scarabaeidae > Dermolepida > Dermolepida albohirtum. The sequence goes on from JAVIWB010005181.1 coordinate 31,309, forward strand.
CAATATCCCATTTACAGTTTCAATGGGCAGTAGTAAGTCGTTAGAAACCAGTAAATTTTAATTTAATTTATTAAAGGAAGAGTGTTTCACATTTTTTTATATATATAAAAAATTGCAAGACACGTTCCAAAATCATTTTACTCAGCGATATACGCTGTGCTGAAAAAAATGTTCTTATGCAAAAAACTATTGTTTCGCATCTAATAACTAAAATTGCGCTAAAACATGTTCTTATACAAAGAAGTTCCCGAAATATAAACGGCGACCCTCGTATATTTTAAAATATATTTCAAATAATATTTGTATGATTATATACAAATATTCTAATAAAAATCGTTATTTTTTCTGAATAATTTCAAGTGCATGCAGACTTATGTAACAAACTATATAAGTAATAATCAAAAATATCATTATAATAGGAAATGTAATTAATAAATTACGCTTATAAACACATTACATTTATGTATTTCTTAAAATCGTAATTTTCATTGTGATTATCGTTTTGTTAATGTGTGCATAATATCAAAACAGTAAATTAAATTGACACATTATTTATAATTGAAAAAAGTAAATGTTCTACATTTTGATATATTTCCACTCTATTCTATTTTTATTTAGAACGCCAAGTCAATACTAAAAAAAAAAGGATAAGAGGTTTGATTAAATTACTTATCTTCAAATTTATGTATTTACCTATGTTGTCATACTTAGTGACAAATTCAATTATTAGATTTATAACCTATTATTCAACGAAGCCACTAGATATATCCAACTGCTCCGCGGTACGTCCGATCTAACCTTGGGATCATATGTTGGGGATCTCATAGAGAAAAGTCGATATTCGAAAATTCGTGCCGCTTGCGGCTTTCAGTCGAATAGAAACTGACTGGCAAGGTTATTTAAATATTCACGTATCAGTAGACACGTTTTCCTTTTCTAGCTAAGTATTAATCCAACATTAAAACTTAAGTCAAAAAGTATATAATTTGTTTAAAAGTATTTATTTTCAATTGGATTATTCATCTTGAAAATTTTATATTACGAATGCAAAACTGCTAATATGTTCAAATAAAATTAAATCATCAATTATTTTAGTTCTAAGTAATGTACATGTTTTTCGAATATTATAGAAAACCCATAACCGCAATTCTAGAGTTTTATATTTCGTTCAGAATCAATGAATCATAAAAATTAAAGATAATTTGCTTCTACCTCGCGGGAAGGGATATTACTGTTCAATTTCATTTATTTGTCGTAATGTTAGATATCTTATATCTGGGTCTCTTGAGATAAAGAAGAGACAAACTACTGTTAAGGCAGGGCAGAATATTACGACGACGAAAATTGCTATGAATAGAGTTATGGTGGCTATATGTAAGGAACGTTTGCGGACTTATAAAATTAAAGTACTGAAGAATCTGGAAATAGAATATTTGGTATGAGGTTTATGGTTAGTAAAATATTGAAAAATATGATCATAAACGCTTTAGTACACGAAGGGCAAAAAAATAACAATTGCACACGTTTATACACATTTAGAAGGTACATTTTGAAAATAAAGATGCGAAGAAAGCAAAAACAGAAACCAAACATGCACGAAGGATGAAGATATAAGAACCTTGGTGGAAGGCAAATATGGTCTACCATTTTATTACAAGTATTCTTATTACCGATATAAAGTTGAATTTGATGGAGCCTGTAGTTGATTAACTTAATCACTAAGGTTGATATATAACCCCTTTCCACATTAACTTTCGTAATTCTGTATATGCATTTCGACAACTAAGTTGTCATCATCAGCAGACAATTGCAAAGTGCCGTACCTAGTAAAACACGGCGAAAAACACCTGTAGACAAACACCTAAGAACCAAGATGTACATCTTGGTTCTTAGTGGAAAGGGGTTATATATCAACCTTAGTGATTAAATACCAATATAAAAACTAAACAATAACTGAGGTTAGAGAACGTATGATATTCGGAAATTATAAAATTACGAGATAAGGCAACCATTTAAAGGTACATGAAGAAAAGCTAATTGATGAAGGTAATTTTCTAGGATATAAATGATAAATATATAATGGATATTTCTAAAAAGATAAAAATATGGAAGTATGTTATTGCCAGTCAAAGAAGTAGAAAAGAACTAAAAGAGGTGGTTTAGAAAAAGAAGCACGATTAGCAATGATAAGTGAATAAGATAAAGAGAGCAAACTGATATACCTAAAAGAGGTTAAACAAATTTGATGGGAAGTACAATTACATAAATACATAATACATAAATACAAAATACAATACATTGTATATTTTAAATTTAATAATTGCCTTTTATGACTCTGATGAATCAAACAATACGAAATGCTGGCAAGAAAAAACAAAGATCATCTTAGGTCCTCAACAAAGAATAGTATAGTATATCTCGAAAATGAAATAAAAATGACTCCAAAACTCAAGGAAATAGGCAACGTTTTTTCTTGGTGATCGCTTTTGCATAATTATTTATTATTTATTTATTTAGTTTATGGCAAAGTACATATTAAAAACTCACGAAAAAGGTGTCAGAATTGTTTGGTCGAAGCAACATCGTCAATATGTATTCTGTACTTTCCAGGAGATCCTATAGTAGAAGAGTCTGGATTGCCTATGTTTCTAGCCCTGTAAACCCAAGCTGCACTACGTGAAGGCGAACTAGAGTTGCATCATGATACGCTGGTTACGCTTGTCCAAACCGGAAGTCTATATTTCTTTTTGTTTCGTCAAAAATATTGAACTTGAGACGTATCTTCGAAATTTACTTTCAAAAGTGGTCTTTTTTTGGTGTCCACTTGTGTATCATGACACGCTGATTAAACTCGTCCAAATCGAAACTCTATTTTGAAAATGCAAAAAGGAAGGAAGGGAAAAAGTTTTGGTAAAGTTATCACTTTACAAGAGTGTAATTAGAAAAAGAAATGTTGATATATCAAGCTATTCTACAACTATTCTGAAAAATATTTTCATTTATTATTTAAATTCTCCAAATATACAATTAATTACGTAAATCTGCATACAGAGAATTTGTTTTACAAAAATTGTATTGTAAACTTTACTAAAATCCGAAAGGGAACTTGAAATTTACATAATCATAAAATCTAATGAGCAAATGTATGTTGAAAAATGAATATCAACAATATCTATTTTCTAATGGAAATGTTATGAAAGAAAATTAATTATGTGGCAACACAATATGTAGAAAAATTCTGAAGATAGTAGATATTCCCCGGTGTTAATAATTTATCTAAATTACAATATTGCTTATTCAATTTATTAAAAGTCCAAAATAATACATAAACAAAAGAAAGGAAATATATGTGAAAGAAAGAGATATTATTTTAAATCAGCCCCAGTAGTAAAAATTGTATGCTGCTATAATATTTGTGCTAAAAAAAGTCATGCAACAATATAAAATGTTAAAATTAAACGAATCGAAGAAAAATATATACCATGTGCCGTCAATAACGATGCTGACTTAAGCTAATTTAAGCTAGAAGCAATATAAAAAGAGTTATGATCGTAGGAACTGAAAAGCTAGTGCTGGAGTAAGGAAACTGTATGTCAACTATCAACAAAAAGAAGAGAATGGTTCCGTAAAGAAGTAACTTATCAAACCTATAGAATTTTGGAGAAATATGCTTTTCTCCGATAAAAACAAATTTAATTACGGAGCAATGACCTTAAAAAATTTAGCGTGGAGGCGACCTGGGTTAAATTATCTTCTTAAAAATATGCAGAAGGAAAATTGCTTCTGTGTGGTTGCATGTCAATAGCGAAGACTGGACATTTAGTAATAAACAGGAAGGTAATGCATGACTTATTTTGCAAAGCAATATCTAACAGCGTGGCAAGTTAAACCTACTACAAGGTTACTACTGTCAGCACGACGATTGCGTACAACGAACGCAATCGTCAGTGGAATCGTCGTGCTGAAAGTGGTAATCTTGCAGAAGGTTTAATTTGCCTTGCTTCATTAGATATTGTTCTGCAAAATAAGCAATGCATTATATTCCTGTTTATTACTAAGTGTCTAGTCCTCGCTGTTGATATGCACCCACACGCAAGCATTTTTCCTTCTGAATATTTTTAGGAAGAAACTTTTACCTAGGTCGTCTCCACGAATGACGTTCAATGTCTCTTATCTACATACTCTATCGCAATCACCCTAACGTTAACCTCATACAACACTAATGGTCAGAAGTCTGAAAACCATTAAATGATATCCAAAGAACAGTTGGAGGAAATTATAACTAAAGAATGAGAGAAAATACCACCAGACATAACAGAACATTTGGTTCCTAGTATGTCCCGGAGCCTACAAACTATCATAAATACCAATGGTTCAACAAAATATTAACTTTGTTACTTTAGTATTAATTTAAATAATTTTCTGCATTCAAATTTTTGCGCCATACTTTTTAAAAAAATATAGTAATAAAAAGTGTCATAAATGCCATTCCTTATATTTTATATATTTTCAAGCGTATACAAACTTATGCAATAGTTTTATTTTACGCTTTTGTTTCATTATTTTAAAGTAGTAAAAATGCTTGTAAACAAGATCATTATAATACATACAAAAATTTATTGTAGAAGATATGACTATATTTAATTAATTAAATGAACTAGAATATTAATGAAGTAGGTGAATTACATCGCATCAAGTTAACACCAGTATATGAATCATACATTATGGAAATCGAGAGTGCTTTATGTAACTTTTCGAAAGAAATTGATATACCGGATATATGTATGTATTATTATTACGTAGCCTAAACATTACATGTAAGTATAAATACATACAAAGTGTATAGAGATACAGAATAATAACTGCAGATGCATGGACATAAACATATAATTCAAATACTTCATTTTGAATACAAACACGTAATAGGAATTATAATCTAGAACACCACTTTTAAATTTTATAATTTATAGCAAAAGATACTGGAAAATAAATTAAGACGGCAGTTGTTAAATATAATAAACAATATAGAACTACTGCAAATGTTTGCAGAAATGTTGTACGAGGTATGGCAATTAAATAACGAGACTGCGCTCCTTCCATCGCGCAGCCGCATTGGGCGATGCTGTAATTAGAATGTCATTGACTTCCAAAGCAACAACCCGTAATTACTTAGCAGTGCCGTGATAATGGTTGACATACGAATCGAGCTGCGAATTAACCTGAAATTCCTTGTCAAATTAAAACAATCGCCAACAGAATGTTTACAAATATTAAGGGAGGTGTTTAGTGCTAATGTTATGCCACGTGCTCAAGTTTTTGAATAGCACAAACGGTTCTTTGAAGGTTGAGAAGAGGTCGAAGATGAACGTTGTGGTCGACCTGTGACTACAAGAACTGAAGGGAACGTTCAAAAAATTATTGAAATTGTCCGGACACACCGACGTCTGAGCATTCTGATGATTGCCGATATGGTAAACATTAACAAAGAAACAGTAAGACACATTTTGCATAACGAATTAAACATGACAAAAGTTTACGCCCTATCTGTGAAACAGTTTTTAGCAGAGAAGCGCATTGCTGTGCTTGACCATCCTCCGTATTCACTAGAACTCGCACCATGTGACTTCTACCTGTTCCCAAAAGTGAAAAGTGCATTAAAGGGTACACATCTTCAACCTGTTGAACACGTAAAAGCAAAAACGGCAGAGTTGTTGAATAGCCTGACAACTGATGAACTACAGCATTGTTTTGAACAATGAAAGACACTTATACAGCGGTGTATAGATAGGAGAGTATGTTGAAGGGGATAAAAGCTAAATATAAGTTTATTTGCAATAAATAACATTTCTCACATCAGTCTCGTTATTTACGAGGGAGCGTTTTTATATTCGCGGAATGAGCGGGTTGTAGAGGGGTGAGTAGGCGTATTGGGGGCGTGGCCTGTGCAGCGACTCATGATTAGTATAAATACGAAGTTTCATTGTTATTAGACAGTTAGTCTTTGAGCTATCGTCAACCAAGTAACATAATCAGGAGTGAAAAGTGAAATATGGAAAAAATCGAATATCGTGCCGTTATAAAGTTCCTTACCAGGCAAGGAAAATCAGTCGCGACCATAATGAATGAGATGTCATTGGTTTACGGCGACTCTTGCCCAGGAAAAACCATGGTGTACAAGTGGCATAGTTTATTTAAACAAGGAAGGGAATCCCTTGAAGATGACCCGAGGCCGGGCAGGAGCATTGAGGTGACCACGCCAGCAATTATCCAAAAAGTTGAACAAATTGTACTCGAAGATGCTCGACTAAAGAAGAAACAACTCGCAGAAATGATTGGAGTATCCGATACAACAATTTTTAAAATCCTACACGATCATCTCGGCATGTCTAAGGTCTGCGCAAGATGGGTGCCGAGAATGCTCACGCCGCCGCAAAAACAACAGCGCGTAGAGTGTTCGCGTGCATTTTTGGACCTCTGTAATGAAAATAAGGATGGTGTATTTAGTGGAATTGTTACTGGAGACGAAACTTGGGTTCATCATTATGAACCTGAGTCCAAACAAGACTCCATGCAGTGGCATAAAAAGAGCACAGCACCTCCCTAGAAATTTAAAGTGTCACAATCAGCTGGGAAACTCATGGCAACGGTATTTTGGGACTCGGAAGGAATATTGTTGATTGATTATAAAGATAAAGGTGTTTCTATAACCGGAGAATATTACGCTTCAATATTAGAGCGACTAAAAGAAGCCATTAAAGAGAAAAGACGGGGAAAATTGACAAAAGGTGTTCTGCTTTTGCACGGGCTTCGAAATTGTGAATCACCCACCCTACAGCCCAGACCTGGCCCCGAGTGATTATTACCTGTTTCCGAAAATGAAAAAAGAGCTGCGGGGTAAAAAATTTACTGCCGATGATGAAGTCAACGAGGCAGTTTCGGCGTATTTTGCAGATAAAGAGAAATCATTTTTTTATGAGGGTATAAATAAATTAATTGAAAGATGTGAAAAATGTATTATTTTTCTTTTTCAATATATTCACCTGCAAAACGGTGAATATATTGAAAAAGAAAAATAATTTGGTTTTTTTATTTCCACCCCTTGTCCCCCATTCCGCGAATATAAAAACGCTCCCTCGTAAGAGCCACACCTCGTATTATTAGAACACAATTAGTGAAAATTTTGAGACCATATATTAACTAAGTGTGAAAGTGTAATTGACATTTTGCAAAACTTTCTACTGAAATTATCTTTGTGTCGACTTGTACATTTTTTGACACTATTGGTTAGTTATTTTCTTAATTCCGTCGTTATACATTGTGTTCAAGCAGGTGCAAATTTATGAGAGGCCAATTTATTGGTCACTGAAATAGCTAATCGCGTAAATCCAAATTTGTACACCATTATCAGATATCATCAAGACCGTCGCTCAGGTCTGCTAGCTATAAGCGATTGATTTTCAACTATTCAACAATTGCTGTTTGGTATCACGACGAAGACCGCCCATTTCCAGTTATTATTAGGACTGTTTATTACAGAATAAAATCTTTTAAATTCAAGTCTTGCCGATCACACTCAATCTTCTTCTTTACATTTAGAAGCTGGAGAACCTGATTTTTCAATAAGGCAATCCACATCACCATGCGGCAAAGCTTTCTCTAAACTTACTTGAAGAGGTTCTTGTCAGCTTTTTGCCGCAGTCCCCAAGAAAACAATATTATAAATGATTAAGTGATCGTTAAACAAACTCTGGTGATCCCCATAAAAACTAGTTGTAGTTGGTTTTTTAACTATGTTTATAATGTTAAAAAACTGTTTGTTTTAATAATTTACCGTTGTTTTCACATGTCAGTTGATAACTCTAAAATAGTGAAGTTCTAGAGACCTTTTACTATTTCCCTCGCGTTTGTAAAAGTAGCATATCATTTTTTAGATTCACGTTTAATTTTATTATTATATTTCTATACTTTATTTATATGTGTTAGAAATGTCAAAGAACAGTAAGCCTGTGAGATATGATTAAATCGAATAGAAATGCTGAAGAACTTAGGCAAAAGTGGTATAGTTAGCTGAAAATTATTTTTTACATGACCTGACAAGAAAGAAAACAGCCATAGTTTGGGAGATATCTATAATGATACTAGTATCCAAAAAAGGAGACACATAAGAATAATTTAAATATCTATAGGGGTGTAATGTCAATAATTGTGATAGCAGAGGTGTATGAAAGATTACTCAGTAGAAGCTACAGATACTTCCCCTATATAACCCGCATGAGATAATAAATGTTTGTATTTAGTAAAGCTAGCTCTAAACTATTTTGCTTGAAGAGCTTCGTGTCTCCATATTTGCCCAGAATGAGATGTTATCGGTATAAGGTTAAGCAATTTAGCACCTCCACCACAAATCATGGACGCTCTCTCACATAAGTAGAAGTAGCCTGGGATACAATACTACAAGAAGACATTGGCCACTTATTGGAATCCACAATGTTCAAACGAGTGTGTAAATAATGAGGGACGGTCTATATTGTTAATAAAAAAACAGAGTAAATCGATCGTCTTTTTCCAAATGTTAACTTATGCTTATGTATTACCAAATAATTATGATCAATAATAATCGCAACTAAATTTTTATTTCTAGTATCCCGCTTGTAATACAAAAACAGTTATGATATTCTATAGGTACATAATAAAACCACATCTTCCTTTAAGAAAAGTGGAAAGAAGGCAGTACCACTATATATATTTTATATATAAATTGAAATTATTTACTTATTCAAACATAAATATTAAACATAAATATTATGGTTTACAAAATTTATACAATTTTATGTACTGGGATTTTATAAAAACCCGCAGTACTTGATTGTACGTTTAAGAAAAATAAGACCTAAAAAAAGAAAGAAGAAAATATATGAAATCTAGTCCGCATAACCACCATTGCTGTTCATGATTTGTAAAAGTCTAGTGTTCGTAGTCATACAAACTTCTTCAAATTTTCAAGGAAATCTTGTTTCCTGTCCTTGATATCGTTTCTCTATGGATTGAAACTTCTGAATTCTCAGGATTCATAAATTTATCCCTTTGGGCTACCTATCCTCAAGCATTGTTTCTAATATTCATAGTTTTAAATAATGGCGGTCAATCTAAAACTCTTAAAACCTTTCTTGGGACAATATTTAATCACTTTTCCTTTGCCGTATATTATGTTAAAGAATTCATTAAACCTGTTCCATTTTTGCCTATTCTTATTAACACTTTTAAACACAACGTAATACATAGATATACATGGCGTGTTTTGAGACGTCGGTTGGTATGAAGCCGTACAAGTTAGAGTTATTACAAGCTCTGCGTCCTGATGACAAACGAAAACGTGTGGTATTTTGTAACGAGATTCATGATGCTATTGATAATGATAACACTTTCGCACAACGCATCATGTTCAGTGATGAAGCGACTTTCCATGTTAGTAGTCTGGTAAACAAACACAAGGTTCGAATTTGCGGTCTACAGAACCCACATGCAACCATTGAACATGTACGAGATTCGCCTAAAATCAATATGTTTTGGGCGATATCCCGATCATCTGTTTACGGCCTATTCTTCTTTGATGCAAACACGGTTAACGGTCAGCAGTATCTCGTTATGTTACAAAACTGGTTGTTTCCGAGGCTGCACGAAGACAACTTCATTTTTCAACAAGACGGGGCACCCCCTCACTGGAGTCGTCAAGTGCGTGAATATCTGAATGAAACTCTACCGAACCGTTGGATTGGTCGTCAAGGAGCTGGCGACTTAGCATATCTCAGCTGGGATCCACGGTCACCGGATTTGATACCCTGTGACTTCTTCCTGTGGGGTTTCGTTAAAGACAACGTTTATGTACCACCACTCCCACAGAACCTGGAAGAGTTGAAAAACCGGATCCGTACTGCCAGAATATCAGTGACGAAGGACATGCTTGCCCGAGTATGAGAGGAATTTGAGTATCGATGTGATATTGTTCGTGTCGCTGATGGAGGACATATTGAACATCTGTAATCTGAACTTGAGAGGTTCGTAAATATGTGTGTAAAGTTTCATATTTGTATGTCTTATAGTTTAATAAATATATGCATTCGAAATACGTATATTCTTTTTGAAACAGCCTGTATAATAGATATATAAACATTAGATCAACGTATCTCTTATATGAAGTGGTTCCCCTACCCATAGCACCTGCTTTCTATTTATTTTTCTAAATCGTGGAAATATATATGTATAAGTATATATATATATATATATATACTTATATATTATATATATATATATATATATATATATATATATATACTTATATATTATATATATATATATATAATATTTCCGCTTTATGCCTCTGTGCTAATGCTTTTGCTTGTAGAATTAGTGAGCTTTTCAATAAGTACTATATCCTGCGAATACTAGCAGATGTTCCAACCCCTTCTTTAATGTGTCTTGCTACCTGAGTTGAAACTGTTCTGATAACTCTACCCCTCTGAGAGTTCGTTGTCCCTCTCTTCAATATATTTGCTCCTAAAACTTTATTTAAAATAAAACTGTTTATCTTACACCGAATTACCAATAATTTTGCTGAATCTACAATCTTTTTTTTTACATCAAATTTAAAGTAAAAAACAGATTACTTTACATATCAAAAGCACGGAAACCTACTGAGGATATATGTTACTATTAAAAACATTTTTTTTTTGTTTACAAACTGAATGGTCCTCGTCACAAAAATAAAGTTTCTTATTAAATTATAGAAGTAGAAAAGGGATACTTTTTTGGCTTCTAGGCAGTCAGAAAGATGTTTTTTATTCTTTTTTAATTACACAAACAGTATATCGCATACATGTGCTTGTTAAATTCTGTTCTTAACTAATTCAAGCATGTGTTCGAATCTATTAACGTTTGTCTTAATCAAAATTTTAGTTTGTTAGTTATTAATTTAAACTCTATTATTATTCTTTCACATTCCTGAGATTTCCTTTGAGAAATAATGTAAAACTAAACTTTAGAGCTATTATTAAGTTTAATGCCATGTTATTGCACTCTGACCCTGACATATTTGCTGATGGTTACTATTTACATTCATTCCCTTTAGACTCGAGTGTTCGAACAATATTTGTGCGAGTAGTTGCGTAATTTAAAAGCACCTAATGTGTTTACCAAGATACATACAGTCACGAAAGTTTTTGTACACCCTATGAACGTTGAAAATTATCGAATATAAACAGCCAATTGTTATAGACCATATTTATTTCCTTTCAGCAACGATTAAAAATCTTAATAACAATAAAACTCTATCAGCATGGTTAACCGTATCTATAGCAAATAACTATTAAGTGCCCCAAAATAAATAACTATAATATCGCTACGTTTCAGGAGATATTTGTTTTTTCAGATTACTAGAGTCCATTTGACTATTTTCCATAGATAAAATTTACATAAACTGGTTTTGTAGGCATTATTTGTATTTTATTGTAAATTTTCAAACAAGTCTTTTAGGACTACATTAATTATTTTTTCTAAAATCTCTCTAAATAATTGTTTATTTATATATCCTGATTTATTAAACAGATGATTTTAGGTAATTTTGATGGAGCCTGTGGTAACTTAATCACTGGAGGTTCGTATATAACCCCTTTCCACATTAATTTTCGTATTCTGTATACGTATTTCGACAACTAAGTTGTCATCATCAGCAGATAATTAAACCGTGTCGCACCTGGAAAACTACGGCAAAAATACCCGTTTTTTTCGTATGGATATTTTGCCGTACGGGTTTTTTGCCGTAGTTTTCCAGGTGTGACGCTGTTTAATAATCTGCTGATGATGACAACTTAGTTATCGAAATACGTACATAGAATACGAAAATTAATGTGGAAAGGGGTTATATATGAACCTCCAGTGGTTAAGATGATATTAGACTAGATGTTAGTGATAATGCTTGAACTTGAACAAGATACTTTTTAATCTGGTACGTAGACTTCCGCGGTCGTGGTCCATACTATCTTCTTCTGGGCTTCCGGGCTGGAACCGCGTCACTGGTATAACTGCCGACGTTTCGTGCCCACTTGTACGGGACATCTTCAGGGCTCAACTACTGCTACTGCTATCCGGAAGCCCAGAAGAAGATAGTAGGGAAGATACTTTTTATTTTGATAGTTAATTTTTGCAGCGAAATACAGAATGCGAATGGAGCATAGGTTTATTGATTGCAATCGTGTTTTGAGCAATTTACTTAATAGTTTTCTAGTGTAAATATTGATTACGATATATTTGGTCAACACGAAAAGCGAATTCTGCTTTGTTAACGCAGGATGTTTATAATAATATTTGTGAAAATTATCAGGCAAAGAGGTTATTTTAACTAATGCATATTTAATTATTTACAGTACTCAAAAATGAGCATCGCATGCGCCCATTTAGTTGTACCGCACCTGTATCTTTAATGATGTTGAATCTAGAATAGCTTACAGCAATTGCTTCAATAATCACTAAAATGATAATGAAATTTTGAAATTCACCTATAAAGATTAAACGACTGAAAACTCTCATAACTTTATTGAAACTGAGTTGCATTTAATTAAAATTGGCGTGCGGATAGCAATATCACAATAATGATTATAGATCCCATCTTCAAATATTTTTGTAGACTGTATACCTTCCCAGATATACATAAAAATGTAACGCATCCTCATAAGTATTAAGTACGTTATCCTTTGAGCTTGCGATTAAATTTAATAGGAAACCATTTTAATAATGTTTATCATCAAGTATATAAAAAGAACAATAGGTTACACGATTTTTACAAATCTAATAACGCGCACAGAAAGATCTACATAATACCATAAATATATTATACATACATATATAAATAATCTTTTACATGTAACTCATATCTACGACCGATTCTTAACCAAAATGTATCTAAAATCTAATTACATCTACTTCTACATATAAAAACATAGGATTACTTTATGTTAGTACTTACAAAATACTTCAAACTTTTAACAATCTGCAATTGAGAAAGGAATTGCAAAATTTAACACTTTTACTAAAAAGCGAAACGTGTACAAGACAGGGACGCTAACGCAATATTTTTTAGGTTAGGGTGGTTTAACGGTTTCAGAAAATAATTCAGAAAATGGCGGCCAATTAATTAATATTTTTCATAACTCACTTTACTACTGTACCTATTTTAATATAATACAATTTAATATTGTACAATATCTTAAATAGTCCATTGTTGTAATATTGCTTATAATATCAATTAATTAAACAGAAACATAAATAACGAACAATTTAAAAAATAGTTGAATATAATAAATTTAAATTTACCGCGTTAATCGTAATTGCTAATCTCTCCAACATTACGGGCGAAAAATATAGCCGAGGTTGTTAAAATTTAATGTTTCGCGCAAGCCTTTATTACCTTGGTTATTACTTTCTGGCAGAGGTAATGGTAGAAAATGACCACAATATATCTGCACAAAGCAACATTGGCTTCGAATTCGAACACATTTTATTTTAATTTAATTAAGGTAAGTAATTAAATCATTGTAATTATTATTATATGCGAATATATCTATTTAATTGCATGAATGGAAACTAATTATGCCAGTTACGTCAGGAACAAAGTTTTACGGTATATTTCGACACTCTTTAATTTGGGCTAGAAGGGCGACTACATATGTTCTTCAAACTAGATTGTTCCAATTTAGTATAGAATTACAGAATGAAGTCGCGTTTATAATAGATCGTAATATTATAATTCGATGCTACACATAATAATACGTTTATAATTTGAATATCCAATCTAGACGATGAATAGCAATTTGTAGTGAATAATGACATTTATTATGGTTTAAAATTATGCAATCACCTTCCTATTGTGTTGGACAGGGTCAAAATTGCAAGTCTTATTTAAAAAAATAGTATATTTTTAAAGAACTTTTCATAATGACTGATTGAATAAATTTGGTTCAAACTTACTCAAAAAATATTTTTTATTTTCGATTAATTTTTATAGACTGCAGTTTATTTAAATATGGTCTAGTAAAATGAAACAATTTTATTATTGCGTTATATCTACTTATAACGAAAATTTTCTATATCTACTCATGTATGTTTTTCGCTAACACATGATTTCTGGCAGAAAAGATTTTCCTTATTTTAAACTAGTAACATTTTGGTACCTACATAGGTATAGTTCATAAAAATAACAGAAAGATTCCACTGAAAGATTAATCTGTACTTTATGATTGATGAAACAATACTGAAAATTATCACATGTCACACAGAACTAAAAACAACCTATTTTTTAGCAAATATAATTGTACTTGCATAAAGGCAGCTACAAAAGTTTTGCAATAAAGCTTGAATCTTTGAAAATAATTCTGTGCACTTGTCCATTCTTGGGATCCAGTCATCAAAGCAATTCTTCCACGTTTCTTTTGGAAGCTAGTCACACGACAGCCCACACTTAAGACCACATGGTTGGAACATTATCAGCCTGTTCTCCATATGAGAAAATATAGTCTCGGTACTCAGTCGTTGTGGAAAAACTAGGTAACTAAACGGATGTTTTAGTGCTTCAACAAATTTGGATAGGCACTCCTCGATGTACCACCATGGAAACCGTCTTTTGTATTTCCAGGACCAGACACTCCATAACTACTCATGACAAAAATATACGGCCATCATTTACTTCTTAACGAATATTTTATTTATTTCTTGCAGATATGAGCGTGCCTTCATCTTCAAAGAGCTAGACTGTGCTTTCGCAAGCATATCATAGTAATAAAACCAAGTTTTATCACATGTCAAGTACATCGTGGCACTATAAGACCCTCATTCGAAAATGCTCAGACAAAATGGTACGAACTGCTGGTATATGAAAAACCCAAACATTTTTTTTATCTGACGATATTTTATATGCCATGCCTATCAGACTTGAACATCCTACCGACAGCATCAACGTTCTCATCGGTGAAAACCTCTCTAAAGCACTTATACAACTTGAGTATACCACTTGAATATGGTCATAGAATGTGGATAATCATCTTCTAGCACAAGAAATATTTCCTCCAAATACTAATCAATATTCAATCCACGGTCAGAATTGTAGCCTAAAATTGCTCGGTATTTCGTTCTTGACTAAGATGTAGCGAACTGTTTACACTGGCATAACACGGGAAAACCTAACAGCCTGTAGCTACAGTGTAGGCTTGAACTAGTCTCAACACACTGAACTTCTCACAAAACTATATTGCAAAAACTTTTGTAGTGCTCTTTGTATGTTATATTAATTTTTATTTGTAAATATATGAGAATTAATTGTCGGACCTTCGCAAAACATTTTTAATATAATAAATTAAAATAAAAACCTATTTGGTATAGGAGGTGTGTCAATTAAATAACGAGACTGGTGTGGGAAATGTTATTTATTAGAAATAAACTTGTATTTAACTTTTATCCCCTTCAACATACTCTCCTCCTATGTATACATCGCTGTATACGTGTTCAAAATAATGCTGTAGTTCATTAGTTGCCAGCCTATTCAACAACTTTGTCGTTTTTGCTTTTACATGCTCAACAGGCTGAAAACGGGAACAGGTAGAAGTCACGTGGTGCGAGATCTGGCGAATACCGAGGATAATCAAGCAATGCGCCTGTCTGCTAGAAACTGCTTCAGATATAGGGTATTGTGAGCTGGTACGTTGTCCTGGTGTAGAATCCACGAGTCGTCCTTCTTCAAATCCAATCTTTTCTTCTTTACTCTTTCCCTCAGCTTGATTAGGACTTCTTTATAGTATCTCTGATTATTGGTTTGACCCTCAGGCACCCAGTCAGTCTCTTTTTGTTCCTGAGTGAGGTTTTTCGGCACCATTTTTGTCAATGTTTAATTTATCATGCGAAATATGTCTTATTATTTCTTTGTTAATATTTATCATATCAACAATCATCCGAATACTCAGACGTCGGTCTTTCCGCACAATTTCATTAATTGTCTAAACGTTCCCTTCAGTTCTTGCAGTCACAGGTCGACTAGGATGTTCTTTATCTTCGATCTCTTCCCGACCTTCAGAAAACCATTTGTGCCATTCAAAAACTCGAGCACGTGACAAAATATTATCGCCAAACACCTCCTTTAACATTTCTAAGCATTCTGTTGGCGATTTTTTTAATTTAATAAGCAATTTTAGGTTAATTCGGTGCTCGATTTTTATGTCAACCGTTATCAGGACACAGTAACAGTGTCCTTTACAATTAAAACTCGAAAGTAAACTAAAACGGCGAAACTACCTCGTCCGACGTGGCTACGTGATGGAAGGAGTGCAGTCTCGTTATTTAATTGCCATACCTCGTAGTTTCATAAAACCTTTTTAATTACTTTACATTTCACCTCGCGGCATTAGGAGAGTTTTACTTTTGCAATTACCTATGCATAGCGCAAGGTGAAATATACATAGAGAAGTGAAATAAATATTTTGTTTTTCTATTTTAATTTATTAAATATATGAGATGTAATTAAATTAAAAGAACAATAAAATCACAATGGTTTTATGACGAATAAGCGAGTTTTGGTTATCCCTGGAGTAACCATGTGGTTGTGTAATCTGAAGCTGGGTTTCTGAGACTTCTTACTATTTTCTTTATCGCCTTGGAAAATATAAGCAAACTATATGTTAGATGTTTAACATGTACGTTTAAGAAACTTACGCAGAGCTTGTGTGATAGCTAAGAGATGCCAATACTTGGAAAGAGATTTCAATATCTATAGAGGTATAACGTTAACTAATGTGGTAGTCAAAGTATAGATTGTATACTATTAAAATATGCAAAATAGCAAACAGAAAAAACATTGTTAGACTTTAAAAAGAGTAGAAGGATTAATAGTTTATTTACTGATGGTAGGTTTTGAAAAGAGTAGAGAGACCTGCTTTGATACGAAAAAGGTTTTCGATAATACTTCCAGAAAATTAATAAATTGGAAAAGGTGAGTATATAAACCTAAAAAAATATATGTCAGAACAGCTCATATGATTTCACGTTTTAAATCCGAAAAAGGACTGAAAGAAAGTAGTACCCTATTGTCTTTAGGATACTGATAATAATAAATTAATAGTATGGAAAAAGTTACGGAGAAGTGTATACAAGTCTAATAAAATATATGCAGACTAGCTCATTTGATCTCACAATTCAAATACAAATAAGATCTGAGGGGTGATGATGCTCTCTCTTTGAGGTACTAGTAGATGTAAGTAAAAAATAACGTTAAAGTTGTACATATAGGATATTACAAACGAGTGCCTACGACGCTTACAGAATCTGCATTTGCGTGATTATAATAATGAAAAAGAATTGTAATTCAATCTTGGAATTGGGTACTTTACAAAATAAATATTCATTAACAAAGACAAAGCAGTAGTGATAATATTAAATAGTGTAAGTTGGATGATTTCGCAAAAAGGAGTTGAATTGAGATAGTTAAGAAAAGTCAAAGGCATCATTTGAGGTAGTTTAAGTATTTAATTAGAATGCCAGATGATAGAATGACCGAACGAATCTGAAAACTTTAGAATGAAGACAAAAAGAAGTAGACCTGCACAGATATGAAATGAGTATTAGCGAAACACTGCATAGAAGGAGGGCAACGGTTATGGCCTAGAGATAGGAAGAAGTGTAAAATTTGTATATAGATACTAATGCATGTTCTAGTGGACAGGCTTACACTTACGTGAGATGAATTGTTATACTTCAGGTTATTTCACATTGGAGAACTTGGTCTTGAGAAAGGCCTTGTTCTTTCTGAAGTTTCGGTGATACTTCGTCACGAGGTTCTTCTATTATAGCAGTTGCAAGATTATCCAGAATTGCAACTACAAAATATTTTCTCCAATTTTTCTGTGATAATTTTTCATTTTTAATTTGTTAAATGCTTCTTCGGTCAGTATGAAACGTAAACTCTGTAATTTATCCTTTGCATATGGAAACAAATCGAAATCATTAGGTGCTAGTCTAGACTATACGGCGAACAACTAATTATTTCAATGTGCTGGCATTCAAATATTCAATCGTTTGAACAGCAATGTGAGCTCAAGTGTTGCCGTGATGCTAGATGATCCTTCTTTTTGGACGATTTTCATTAATTCTTTGGAGAAATTGAGGCAAACAACCCCACTAGTCTTGCACTGACAGTACGAAGTCTTGCATTAACAGTGCAACGGTCCTCTAGCGCTACAGTGAAAACATATTCATTAATCATTCAGTTTTGCTCTTGAACAATTCCTGGAGACAAAGATCCCAACTGCCGATTGTACTTTTTCTCGAAATACACCCATAAAATAACAGTATACACAAGTTTCATCACCTATACTGACATTGACAATCCACAAGTAAAGTGAGGATAGATTTGAATAATATTCTATGTTCATTTTTTTAAACTGGAGCTAAATTGTGGTAAATCCAGCCGAAACGAAGCTTATGTACTTTGAAATGTTGTGTAAAATGGTATTAAATGCTTTTACACTTCTTACTAACCTCTTTTTGTCCCGAGCAAGACCAATATTATTTTCAATAATAGCTGTTCAGAAACTCGAAACGTGTCATTGTACTTCCGCTTTATGTCAATTAAGAAACATAACCTGTCGTCAAATACCCGATTAATTTACTCAAAACATTCCTTACGAGTTAAGCCACGTTTGAATTTGTAAAAAAAATCATCAATTCCTTAATTTCTTGTACGAATGATTATTTTAAACATTTATTGTTCAAAGATACTCAAAAAAATTTTCGAACCACTGGTGTAAAATGTTTATAAATAAGTAGGTTAAAATATCAAACAAAATTAGTATCAAGATATTCTGGCCTGGAACTTTATATTTTTTTGTTTTAATTCTGTTCGTATTTTTTCTTAAATATATGAAGTTTGAAATGCGTACAACCAATCATAGAATATGTTATATGTACATCAGACATATAAAAAAAAATAAATAAGAATTTCAAATTCTGTACGAGAAGGGCAATGAATTGCTAGTAATAGACAGTTGCCGAAAATACGTCTTCCTGTCGTCCCGTTATGTTTCTTTTTTTACGTTACCAATCAAATTATATCGAATTAATTAATCTATATTGTTCGTAGTATTTTTAATTAATATCCATATATCGCAAACGATAATAATTTAAATTTACGTCTTATCTAGTTTTATAATTATCTTAATTATATCCAATACCTTAAATCAAAGTTAATACTTTTTTTAGAAAAAAGGGTTAATAACGAAGTGAAATATCACCACAATTTGTAGTAGATTATGTCAAACACAAAGCACGCAACTAGCATAAGTATGTTAGTAATTCTGTTATCTCTCATACCTAAAAGGAACGTTCCCTCTAATCTGTTGTATCTCGCGACTTATAAATTCTTCGACAGGATGTTTCGGTTGTTTAATGATTCTAATATCTTCGATGGGATCATTCACTTCTATCGAATCCTCATCGTCATCTTCCTCGTCTTCTTCAGGTTCGTCTTCACTTTCTTCTTCGTTGTAATCGATGTCTTCGAATGCATCGTTCAGTATCGGGTGGGGGGATGGAGACCTGGGTGGTTTAGAGGGTTGCAATGATGCAGGATAACGACTCAGCGATGGATTTGGTTGTTGATTCAATGATTGTTTGGGCGTTTCAATTTGTTTGGGTAACGAAACCGTTGGTAGTCTGTCGGTGACGGGAGATTGATCGTCACGATTTTGAGGTATATTTGATTTCGCATTTTGAATAGGTTCTGGTGAGCTTGTTTTTGCGTTAATTGAGGGCTCTTTCTCTGCTACTGAGTTGAGCTTGTCGTGAATTGCACTCCTTGAAATCACAAAAAATAAATAAACGTAAATCAAAAAAAGCAATAGAAAAAGTAATCGCAAAAATAATCGAAAAATCATAATAAATTAAAGCGGCAAATTAAACACTAAAAATATTATATAATCAACTGTATAAAACAATGACAAAATTATAAGTAAAATATATGCGTAACGTAGTTATCGTTATTAACCTGAAGTTGATAGTGTTTCGTTTTTAAATTATCACATCCCATTGTATTGATAATATATATATATATATATATATATATATATATATATATATATATATATAAGTAATTTAGTTTATCGATTCATACGTGAGTTTTATCATATTTTACGACAAATAACGTGTGTACATACACATAAAGGTCCCTTAATTTATATAATCTTCATTGTCGATTCAATTTAATTTTACTTTTTTAAACGATTTTATGACAAAGTTAGTCATGCGTTTTATACACAAAAAAAATAGCAACCTTGGTAACAAATGAAATAACGTATAAATATTTGCGGTTTAAATCTACTGCGAAATAACACAGCTATTACTGTGTCCAATAGCAAAACATTTGCAGATTTACATAATGTTGATTCATCTTCTATATAATTTTTGGTTGAAATCGAAAACGATGTTAAATTAGTTTAGGGCGTGGTTGGTGAGTGCTTACGAAAGGAAAGCGTAATATGCACTGGGCATGATTATTCTGTCGAGTTTGCAGTTGAGTTCTTGGTAATTGTATGTACATAATTAATATCTCAGCGAAAATACAGCGTATACGGGTACTCTATAAGAATCGTTTTGTTAATCAAACTAATATTATTTCACTATAGTGTACTCAAAATTTTATTGGAGAGTTTATTTTAATGTGAAAATTAATTAATATGTATTTAGTGTAAATTTTCGTAAACTACAGTTAGGTTTTGATATTTACGTAAAATACTTTCCAAGCATCTACTTTCTTAATGAAAATATCTTTGAAATATTATATGAATTTTAGAAAATGGGCGCTGAAGACTGTACAGTTATAAATTTAAAAAAGTTTATACAGAAGAAGACGTAGATGAGAGCATAGAAACAATGGTTTGGAAAAAGTATAACAAGAAATTCTTTTATCATTTACAAATGTGACTACGTATTTTGCCAAGAATTCCGTAACCAAATGTAGGTTTATCAACACATGTGTAGATGATAATCCACATTTTTGCAAGAAAACTGTTAATATTTGGGTTTGTAAAATTGTGTTCTTCAATTGACATACTTATTTTATTTTTTAGAAAATATTTTATTTGACTTGGAAGTTCTATGTGATAACTGACTTTAGTTAAGTTTATTATATATTCGAAATGTCAAACCTATATTCTTGTCTTATACGAGGGTAGCCGTTTATATTTCGGGAACTGGCAACAATGTTAGTGTTGCCTCCGATCTGATGATTGCAGCGTGAAGTTTGTCATTTTCAACAATATATTTACCTTAACAGTTTTATTATCCGGTCGCTATTTCTATTGTTTGTGATTTTTAACAATATATTTACCTTAACAGTTTTGTTATCCGGTCGCTATTTCTATTGTTGACGGTAACTTGAAAATTTTATGTCAGCAAAAAAATGGAATTATATCGTTGATATAGTGAATTCAAACCTGGACGGCGTTCCATGGACGATGAATTTCGTGAAGGGCGTCCCATAAATGTTGTTGTGTCGGAAAACATTAATGCAGTGTCTGAATTGATAATGTAAGACCGTCATGTAACATACCGTGAGATCGAGGCATCTCTAGGTATTAGTAACACCAGCGTGCATAAGATCCTGCATGAACATTTAGCCGTTTAGAAGCTATGTTCACGTTGGGTAGCACATAATTTGACAACCGCTCAAAAAAGGAGTCGCGTTGATTGGTGCCAAGAAATGCACAAAAAATACATTGGCGGTGCTTCAAGGAACATTTATAAAGTCGTCACGGGTGATTAATCTTGGTTCTATACGTATGAGCCCGATAGTAAGCAGCAGCCGACTGTGTGGGTATTCCAAGTTGAGCCAAAACCAACAAAAGTTGTTCGCACATCAAAATAAATGGCCGCTTGTTTTTTCGGAAAAACCAGTCTCGTTGCAACCGTGCCTTTAGAGAGTTATAGAACGGCCAATTCCGAATGGTACGCAACTATTTGTTTGCCAAAAGTTTTTGAAGAAATAAGGAAAGCAAACCGAAAACGATAGATAATTCTCCACCATGACAACGCGAGCTCTCACAGGTCGGTTCAAACAATTGAATATTTGACCGGGCAAAACATTGATTTGATGAGCCATCCGCCGTACAGCCCTGATCTAGCACCCTGTGATTTCTTTTTGTTCCCACACGTGAAGAATAAACGGTCAACGGTTTTTTACGCCGGAAAGGCAGTTGAGGCAATCAAAACTCATATTTTGGAGATACCGTCTTCACAGTGACAGCAATGCTTTTCGGATTGGTTTAAACGAATGCAAAAATGCATTGATTTTCAAGGAGAATATTTTGAAAAGCAATGAAACTATTTTTGGTAATAAAAATTTTTTGTTTGTTTGCTATTCCCGAAATATAAACGGTTACCCTCGTAGTTGGTACTTCATTCAGTAAAAAAAATTGCAACGATCGGTTGTGCAGCATATATTTGCGTCGATTGAAAAATGGAAAATCATCAAACAGTGTTTGGTCGCGTAAACGAGTTCCATTTGTGGGTTCCTTCTAAATTAAAAAAAAACGTTTAATGTCAACATTTGCAATTTGCTTATGAAAAGTACCGAAAATAGTTCATTTTTAAACTATTAATAACGGACAATAAAAGTGGGTTATTTATAGCAATATGAATTGTAAAAGAAACCATCACAAACAACATCCAAAGCTAATATTCTTCAAAAGAAGATTGTACTACCAATTTTGTGTGATTATAAAGGAACGATCTACGTTGAAACTATATCACGCACCCAAATGATCAATTTAGATCTATAAATTCATTCATTAAATAGCATTCTGAATAATGCAATTTAAGAAGAGCAACTAAAATTTTCAAAACGTAAAGATATTATGTTCCATCATAAGTTTATTTTCTTCTCTTTTTGTTCATCGCCCGGATTTTGCATGTATAAGTAACAGCTGGTTTTATGACTGTGTAGAGTACACACATCTTACAATATTTTACAGTGAGTATCAGCGAGTATCTTACGGTGAGTATACAGAATGTAGTTTTAATAATTAGTAAATATTTAATTGTAACTGACCCTGAAGAAGCCCAAAAAATGAATGAGCGAAATATTGGTGAGAAAATAAAGAACTTAATTTAAACAAAAACAAAAAATCAGTTTAATTGCTGAATTCCAATATAATTTCAGTGCAAATTCCGATCCTCTTATCATCGGCAGATCTTTCTTAGCATCTTCGAACTTCTTTCTAGGTTGTTCTTTCCTTCTTCTACCTCTCTCTAGCTCTCTTTTTCACAGTAGAACTTTTTAAGCCCATCAATTTTCAGGCATCCTAGCTATAAACCTCACCTAACTTTTTGCGCTCTCACTATTTGTGTAACACCATGGTTTTTAAAGAGTTTCTATAACTCTTTGTCTGTCCTTCTAAATTCTCATCTATTTTACCGTAACTCTTCAAGTTTATTTTCTTCTCTTTTTGTTCATCGGATTTTACATATATAAGTAACAGCTGGTTTTATTACTTTTAACTGGTATATTCTTCGCTCTTAAGATTTTAATTAATCTCTGGGCAGATTAGCTTCCTTTTCACTATTTTTCTCTTTTTAACGTTATATCCTACTCTACTTTTTCTGACGTTTGTGCACTTTTCGGTCTTTCGTTGTATATAATCTTTCGTTATTATGTATTCCGTTTTATTCTCGTTAATTTGTAGCCCATATTCATTTACTTTTTCTTCCAACGTATTTATTAGCTCTTTTTCTATTTAGCAATAAAGTACCATGTCATCGGCATGGACCAAGGGCATTGATGTCTACTTCCTTATATTGGGTCTGGGAAAAAGTTCGTGGCGTTTTTTCAGTAAAATTCAACTGGTCCCCGCATGGCGCGTGGACGAATTCATTTAAACCGAATATGCTCCATTATTATCGACAATGTTTCGCCATTTTTTTGGTAGATCCATGATCCCATCGGTGAAAAACTTCTGTGGTTTCTGGTCGAAAAACTGAATCAAGTAGTTTTCACAGGCTTCTTTTGAAACCAACTTAATTCCATTGAGAGAGTTCTGCAGAGATCGAAACAGATGATAGTCAGAGGGTGCTATATCCGGACTGTAAGGTGGGTGCATCAAAACTTCCCAACCAAACTCTCTCAATTTTTGACGGGTCATCAAAGAAGTGTGTGGTCGGGCGTTGTCATGATGGAAGACAACACCTTTCCTATTAATCAATTCGGGCCGTTTTCTTTCAATCGCCTGGCGTAATCTCTCTAGTTGTGCACAGTAGAGTTGAGAATCAATCGTCTGACCAGTTGGAAGTAGCTCGTAGTGGACGATTCCCCTCCAGTCCCACCATACACACAGCATCACTTTTTTTGGCGTCAATGTTGGCTTAGCGAACGCTTGTGACGGCTCACCATCCTTTATCCACGATCTTTTACGCTTCCGATTATCGTACGTAATCCATTTTTCATCTCCGGTTATTAAACGTTTCAGAAACGGCTCGATTTCATTCCGTTTCAGCAGCGCATCGCAGATGTTAATTCGGTCCATCATGTTTTTCACGCTCAACTCATGAGGAACCCATACGTCAAGCTTTTTTTTGTAACCAGCTTTGTGTAAATGGTTCAAAACAGTTTTGTGGTCAATGCCTAGCTCCATGCCAATATCGACACTGCTGATATGCTTATCTTGTTGGCCTTTTTCAAGAATTTCATCAGATTTTTCAGTGATTGGACGACCGGAGCGTGACTCATCTTTCACATTGAAATTTCCAGAACGAAAGCGAGCGAACCATTTCCGCGCAACAGATTTCGATAAAGTACCTTCACCGTACACAGCACAAATTTTATCACAAGCCTGCGCAGCGTTCTTCCCCTTATCATAATAATATTGCAGAATATAGCGAAATTTCTCATTATTCTTCTCCATTTTCAAGTGCGAATAACTTTCCAACCACTGCACCGATTACAATGTTTCTACGCTCAAACTAACGTTCGGAAGGTCATCTAAAAAACGAGCCGTCGGTGGTGTCGCTGTGACTTGTTGTTCTTTAGTTATCGGCAACCAATGCCATCTATCGGGAAAAACGCCACGAACTTTTTCCCAGACCCAATATTAAGCCCTTTATTCTTATGCCATTTTTTTCTCGGAATCGTCTGTCATACCCAGTAAAGAGTGGATAACGGATCTTCTTGTCTCAATCCTTTTTTACTGAAAATTATTTGACGCTACTCCTTCCAATATTATTTTGTTTTCTGTTTTCAAAGGGTCACCTCAAGTTTCCCGATATTTAAAACTTTTCATTTTTCATCATACAACTTTCTTCTTCTATATTAATAACTGATATGTAGTATTCTGCATTATTATGTATGTACATATTAAATGACCAAGTTTCACATTTTGTCATACGTGTAATATATTACCCATTAGTACTGATAAAAAATTTAAAAAAAATTATTTAAAGTACGTCTAGAAACTAAGGTTAATGTTTCAAACAAGAATAGTCTTTTTTTAGGTAGGCGTAACATAAGTAATATTTGCATATGTAAATTGACTCCTCTCCTTCATACTCGATATGTTTACATGGCTGCGTTAAATATACATTGAACACTGCAAGACGAAGACATAACAATATTATATGTGTATATTTTATTAAATAAAGTTGTTAACTGATGCAATGAATCAGAATAGAAAGTAAACTATATTGTATTACGTAAAATATAAATGTAGTTTTATACTCAGTTAATGTATAAACCATAACATTAAATAGTAATTTATATATTTATAAATCCTACTAATTGTTTCTTACATTTTTAATCAAATCATTGGAAGTTATGTTCGCTAAAATAATTAAATCTTTCATTACAGGTCTAATTATACAATAGAATCTATGCCAGACAATTAATCATTCGAATAATAATCAGGAAGGAATTGTAAAGATACACTTCCTATTCTTCGAAATATTGAACAGTAATCTGAAGTACGTATAATAACTACACACAGATCGTCTTACTAATTATTCATATCCTTAGAAATACACTGCTCAAACAATTAGAGGATATTTTAAAAAATAATAATAAAATAAATAAATAATATAAAACACGCAAATATTTTTATATTGAAACAAGAAACAGAATACATTAGCAGGTTTCAACTTGTACAGCCCTTCCGTGCACCGCCTGCGAAAACCGCCACTGTTTTAGGGTATAAAAGTGCGTATGTGAGCGATCCCGATTACAGTTAGATTTTACCATTTTCTGTATCACAGCTAATTTTTTAACTGCAATTACGGGTAATAATGGAAAGACAACGCGATTTGACCCATGCACAGACTTGGAGAGCCATAGACCAATTGGAAGGTGGACGGAGACAGCATGCTGTTGCTGAAATTTTTGCAGTTAGCCAAAGTGTGATTTCATGTTTGTGGACGCTCAGCATCTACAACACCAACAGACAATCGATACCTAACAGAATTTGCACGTAGAAACCGCACTCATAACGCAACGCGGCTTAGAAATGAGTTTGCTGCTGCTACGAGAAGAGTAGTATCAACTCAAACAATAAGAAATCGTTTTCATAACGTTGGCACGTTTGCTCGAAGACCCTCTAGTATGCGTTCCACTAACTGCTCTTCATAAAACGTCGCCCAGAATATGGGCTGAGCAGCATAAAAATTGGAATCATGATGACTAGGCACAAGTATTGTTTTGTGACGAATCCAGATTCGCCTTAAATCTAAATAATAGGTCTATTTTAATTTGGCGTGAACTTGGAACACGTAATCAGCGCAATTTGTTCGAGAAAGGTCGCAATATGAAGGTAGTAGTGTAATGGTATGGACTGGGATAAGAACAGGAGATCATACAGACCTTTGTGTGATACAGAATGGAAAGCTGACTGCTCTGAGGTATCTGATGAAATTTTGAGACCCATTGTTCTTCCATACACTGGCGCTAGGGGTAAAAGATTCATTTTAATGGATGACAATTCATCCATTCATTCATCCTCCGAACAGTCAGGTTGCCATTCTGTATCACACAAAGGCCTGTATGATCTCCTGCGCTTATCCCGGCCCATACCATTACACTCCTACCTTCACATTACGGCCTTTCTCGAACAAATTGTGGCTGATTACGTGTTCCAAGTTCACGCCAAATTAAAATGCGCCTATTATCTAGATTTAAGGCGAATCTGAATTCGTCACAAAAGAATACTTGTGCCCAGCCATTGTGAGTCCAATTTCTATGCTGCATTGGCTCGTCCACATCGAGCAAACATCGTGAACAACTGGATTGAACAATTGGGAATCAATAGAATGGACTGGCCAGCAAATTCTCCTAATGGTAATTCTATCGAACATGCTTGGGCTGCCTTGGGAAGACGTGTTGCAGTAAGAAATATGCCACCGCGTACAATTCAGGAACTTCAAATTGGTCTGATAGAGGAATGGAATAATATTCCACAAAATTTTTTTTATATCTTGATTCAATCAATGCCGATGAGATGTCAAACCTTTATTGACGTTCGTGGAGATCATACACATTATTAACAATAGATTTTTAATTTTATCAATAAGACTACTTATAAAGTCTCATAATCGTGTATTCATTTAATGATATTTATTCAATCTAGTGCCTTAGTAGTTACACAATGTGTACAAATAGGTTCAAACGTGTCAAACCGTTCGGTTTCTTATTTAAAAACGTTATAGTTAAATATAAAAATATTTACGGAGTTCTACAATCTTTATTTATTTATTCTATTACAATTTTTCCAAATATCTCCTAATTGTTTTGAGCAGTGTAGTACCTGGTTAGACAATTAAAGCCTCAATTACGCAATTACTTTTATAGTGGAATTTTCGGGGTACGATGAACTTGCTTATTGATTACAAGAATCATGGGTGTACTTAAGAAAGCATTAATATTATACGAGGATGAAGTGGAATGTTTCTGGCTTGACTAACGAAACCGATTTATTTCCAAATTATTTATTTTTATATAAAGTGCCCTTTAAACTCTATTAACCTCAAATCTCGAAATGTACTCTTGAGCAAACGGATTAAGGGAACAGCTCAGAAAGTTTCTGTCAAAGTGATTATTTTAAATAAACGAGTTTAAACAAAAAAGTTAAAAAGTGTAGAAATACATACGTTTATCTGCTTTAAAAAATAAATAAAATGTAGATACACATTACTTTACAATACTCAATGCCAATCTGAAATATGCATTCTTTCAAGTGTTCTGCAAAAAAGTATTTGTTCATATTGCAAGTTTGTAAAAAAGACTCGAACGCAAGATTTTATCAAAAGATTTTGTAATTTTTAAAAAGGTGTAGGACAGTATTGTTTCTCTTCTACACCATCATTCACTTTGTTAAGGGCTCTGTGAATTTGTTTGATCGTCTATGCTTCTTAAAGCCAAACTGATGGTCAGGAATTACTTTGTTGTAATTCTCATATGACTTTAAGTCGCAAGATTTTTTTAAACCACCTTAGACAACAAACTTATTGATGGGTAGATAGGAATGAAACCATAATAAAATAGTAAAGAATTGTACTATTTTATTATGGGCACTTATAAAAAATAGAAAGTAACTTAAGTTAGAGAGCAATAGCTCCCAATGTATATTATAATGTATATCATACAAGAAGTTCTAAATTAGGGTTTAATAAATGTCTTTCTAGTAGTGTCTAAGAAAATCGTTTCTAAATAGAATACTTTGTATAAACGTTTTCTTGAAAAATTGGTTTTAAAAAACCTTTTAACTATAAATTGTAACAGTAAATGAGAAATATCGAATTTGTGTAAACAAATTTCGTCTGATCATCTTGATTACGTTTTCTCAAAAATATATCATTATTATCGCAGTTCATGGATAATCATGTGTATGCTTCAATATCTACCTCAGATTATTTCAAATAAGACAAGCGAATCAATAAATTATAATAAACGTATTCTATACATCGCAGCTCCCATCGCTTTCAATTTGATTGATGCCTAATTTTCATTATCAATTAGCGTGATGGTGACATTAACGTGTATAATAAATTTATTAAAATCTGTGACTTAAAAATCATATTGATCGACATGGGAGAAACAATTCCACCTTAATCAGACGTTTCCACAACCTTAAATATCGTTCCAAATTCAACTTTTTTTTATAAAAGTGCAATTTAAAATAATTAGAGTTTTAGAATATATAATATTATGTATCGATTTGTTTTTCAATAAGGACATGTATTTAAAAAAAACAGAATAGTTGAGATATTGGGCTGAAATTTATTCCCGGTGCAATACACATGTCAAATTTAACTATGGAATTTGATCTCGTTCATATGACCACCGCGAGCCGCGATTCTTTGGACCCAATTTTCCACTACTCTTTCACACAAATCGGCCGAAACGTTGGCAATTTCGCGTTCGATATTGCAACGAAACCTCATTAGAAGAAATCCAATGGCGTTAAATCGTACGACCGAGGAGGCCACTCGATCGGAGCATTTCTCGAGATTACACAATTACTGAACTTCCCCTTCAATAGGTCAATAATTGTTTGACCAGCTGTGTGGTATGTGATACCTTCTTGTTGGAGCTACATATCACTCATGTCAAGTCCATCCAATTCTTGCTAAAAATAGTCAACATGGCACGATAGCGAAGTCCATTGGCCGTAACATGACGATCATTTCCATGGACGAAAAAATGTGGTCTAATCACATCTCCGGCGTGAAAACAACGCCACACGGTCTCCTTTTGTGGTTGTAATGGAGTCTCTGAAAGCACATGCGTATTTGTTGCTGTCCAATAACGCATATTTTGCTTATTAACAAAGCCGTTAAGCAAAAAATTCTTCATCACCGAAGAAGATTTTCGATGAAATTCAGAATTTTCTTCAAACTTTAGCAGAGCCCAATCAGAGAAGTTCCGATGCTTTATTTAATCAAGAGGCTTCAGTTCCTGAGTTAATTTGATTTTGTAGAGGTGTAAGCCAAGATCTTTACGCAATATTCACCACAATGTGGTTTGAGAGGTTCCCAGAACGGCGTGGAATCGACTGATTTGGTTCATTTTGAACTGAAGCACTTACGCCTGCAATATTTTCGGTACTTCGACCGGTGTGGCACAGGAACATCCAATAGTGAATATTTTGACTCGAATTTATCCACTATAACACGCACAGCCTGTCTGGTGGGACAATTATTAATAAGGAGTGATTCAAACATTGCGCCAAAATAGTACATGTTTTTAAGAGATTTCATTGGTTCTTGCACAGAAAAGCTTAATATGGAAAAATAAATACTAGATATCTGCCATTTTTCATAGCCTGTAAACATTTAATTACAATTTTGCAATTATTTACTACATTTTACTGTATTATTAAATAAAATCTGTACTTTTAAGTATAACAATAAAATGAGTGTTCCCCAAAGTTCGAGCAAACTGTTAGTATGACCACTTAAAAAGCATCGACGGCTGCGACATCTGACGCATGAAGAAAAACAAACCGTTTTGAATATGTATAAAATGTTAACCATGCAAACTCCAACAATGGGAACCATAATAATTGTAGCGAACATCTCTGAAACGCCAAGTAACTTATAGGTATTACTCCCATCGCAATATATTATAAAGCATGTGTTGTAAGGTTGGCAAAATCAACTCTATATCGCATTATCAAAGAATATAAACAAACCAATGAACTCAGGCCTCATTGTGAGCTCAAATGAAGTTGCTTCCCAAAATACTACATTCAAAATGTCACATCTAAGAAAACTTCTGAAGGAAGAATTACAAATGTCACAATGGACAATTGAAAAAATTGTATCAACCACGTGATTAAAATAGAAAAAGAATACGGGACTTAGATGGATTAATGGACGATATCGTGGAACCATTTATTATTTGTGTTGGAAACAGTGACTGTGAAATTATTATCCAGGACAAGTGAATCCAATTAGTTTATGCCGCTAGTGTTTCTATGTTTATAATCTTTGTTGTTACATTTTTTTTATGTATTTTTATAATAAATTTTAACAGTAGTTTACATTTTAATTTAAATTAATTGTTAGGAAATATTATATAAATATAATTCCAAAAACGTATTGTTAGAAAATGAAAGTGTAATATTGCTGCAAGCTAATGGTGGTTAGAATATTAACATTTGTCTGCCATTAATAAAAGGTCAGGACGCGATCAATAAACTAACTGATAAAAAATCGACGAGAGGTGATACACATGTTGGACGTTTTATGCATACAATAAGAAATGCTCAAATAAAGAAAATCCCGAATAATTATTTCAATATCGACACAAGGAATATGCAGAAGTTACAGTAGCATAACTCTAGGGAGAGTAATATATCTCTCAGAGGCTCACGTCTCAGTAGTTAGTGTTCCCTTGGGGGCATCAGGCGCAACCTCTTTGTATTTAGCCTTACCTAGTTAAACGGGGCTCTAGTCGGGTGGACTGTTAATTCCCTTGCGGCTCATGGAAGTAGTAAGAAAAAGGAACAGAACAAATTTAAAAAATAGAAAAGGGAAATTGTCATCTACACGGATAAAGATATATAAGGCCATAAAGATCAACATCATAGAACAAATAGATTTGATGTCAGGGGAGATCTAATCAGCTAGAGGATCTGATTACAAAATTACATAAAGGCAAAAAGAATCGTAATCAAGGCAAATTCTAAAAAGTATATACCAAGAAGCCAAGAGAGATATAAAGACTGCAATTAATCTTAACATATAGGATAATGCGTTATTGTAGTTAAAAAAAACTAAAAAAGTGCTGGTATTCACTTTATACTAAATGTTAAATCTTATTTATTATGTTAATTTAAGTGTATTAAATCTATATACAGTGTGATTCAAAAAAATCGACATAATTTCAATTAGCTACGCTATCCATACTATACACTATATTTAAATTACATTTCAAATACAACCGCTCAAGTACTCTAACACCGAACAGCAGCATCATTTGTAAGCAACATACAACACAAGATATTTTGCATTCATGAGTTTAGTAAAAGTTAGTCTGAGACTGCGGTGCAGCGTGCACTTCGTCGTAAGTTTAACATTGAACCTTCAATGAGTAACAGCATTTGTCGTTGGAATAAACAATTTGATGAAACTGGTTCTGTGTATAAGGATAAAAGGCCAGTCCGACCGCATAAATCGGAGAGAATGTGTAACGCATTCGAGGGAGTTTTGAGCCTGGTCCATTGAAATTAACCCGTAGTAGTAACAAGTAGAGAACTTAGACCACTGCAAACAATTATTTAGCATGTGCAGAGATGCTTATACCGTTTTCACTAATAATTTAACATAAACAGGCATTATTATTAAAGATTTTCACAAAGTGAAATAAATAATAATGACATATTACGAAATTAGAATTTATCGACAATCTCTACCTATATTAATTAAACATTATTAGTCATATATGTACTCGCCGTTTTTCAAATAAAAAATAATAACAAAAGTTATTCAATCAGTCTACTAGAAAAAATTACATACAAAAGGCAACTATAGAAATAGGTAATAAAATCGATAACCGGAACTGATGGAAAAATTGAATAGATCAATTAAAAAATTAAAACAGTTAATGGCTACCGAAAAAGACCAATCAATGCAAGAACACCTCTTAAAGCTTAAATCAATTGAAGCAGCATAATGCTCCTAATGGAAGATAATGGAAATGTGAAAAGGCTAAAATTTTCAATATTTCCTAAGCAAAAGTTGATCCAGAGAGTTGAATTAATAGCCGCGAAGTGTAAAGCGAAAACATTCGCTAAATATCCTAAATAAGTATTTATCCTAAACACAGGGGCAAATTCAAAAAAGAGGTTAATGAAAAGCTACAAAAGAATTACCAATTGGCATTATCATTAAATAAATTTGTGATTGAAACTACGACAACACGGCGAAATCCGCAAAAAATTGTACTACAAGTGATACCGATTGTAAAAAGCTACGTAAATTTGCAATTTCCCATACTTAATCAAAAAATATGTGTTCGAAAAAAATTAAAACGAGGGTAGCCGTTTATATTTTGGGAATCGCGAATAAAAAAAATCATCGAAAATAGTTTTATTGCTTTTCAAAATATTCTCCTTGAAAATCAATGCACTTTTACATTCGTTTAAACTAATCCGAAAACCATTGCTGCCACCGTGAGGGCGGTATCACCAAAATATGAGTTTTGAATGCCTCAACTGTCTCTTCCGGCGTAAAAAACCGTTTACCACGAAGTTTATTCTTCACTCATCAATTCAATATTTTGCCCGGTCAAATATTCATTTGTTTGAACCCTGTTAGAGCTCGCATTGTCATAGTGGAGAATGATCTGTCGTTTTCGGTATGTTTTCCTTATTTCTTCAAAAACTTTTGACAAACAAATAGTTGTGTACCATTCGGAATTGACCGTTCTACAACTCTCTAAAGCCACGGTTGTAACGTGACTGGTTTTTCCGAAAAAACAGGCGACCATTCGTTTTGATGTGGTTCGAGCGTGAACAACTTTTATTGGTTTTGGCTAATCTTGGAATACCCACACAGTCGACTGCTGTTTACTATCAGGCTCATAAGTATAAATCCAACATTCATCACATGTGACGACTTTATAAATGTTCTTTGAAGCACCGCCACTGTATTTTTTGTGCATTTCTTGACACCAATCGACACGAGTCCTTTTTTGAGCGGTTGTCAAATTATGTGGTACCCAACGTGAACATAGCTTCTTAACGACTAAATGTTCATGCAGGATCTTATGCGCGCTAGTGTTACTAATACCTAGAGATGCGTCGATCTCACGGTATCTCACATGACGGTCTTGCATTATCAATTCAGACACTGCATTAATGTTTTCCGACACAACAACATTTGTGGGGCTACCTTCACGAAATTCATCGTCCAAAGAACGCCGCCCAAGTTTGAATTAACTATACCAACGATAACTGTAGTTTTCGATGGTGCTTCATCACCATATAAAGAATTCAGATACATTTTTGTTGAGATAATCCACGCTGAAAATTATGAAAAATAATTGCATGAAGATGTTCGCGAGTTAATTCCCTTTTTGTCGGCGACATAAAATTTTCAAGTTACTGTTAACAATAGAAATAGCGACCGGATAATAAAACTGTCAAGGTCAACTTCAAAATGCAATCAACAGATCGGAGGCAACACTAAGAGTGTTGCCACCTCCCGAAATATAAACGGCTACCCTCGTAATAAAATCAATAAGAAAGTGCTTTTATTTCAAATTTAAATCCGTCACTCAATTTGGACCAGGGGCTAAACAGTTGTTTTGCACGAAGATTCGAATTGCGATGAATAATTATAAGTTTATGCATATTTACCTGTGAGAATTCTAAAAATAAATACTTTCAAGCATATACAGGATTTTTCTTTAATCTTTAACACGCTGGTAGTCCTGCAACCACATTTTCATTTACATATAGAATCTGAAATATTTACTTAACCTTCAAAACCATGTTACCAATTTTTCTATAAGCGTATTTTTTTAATATGACAGTGGTATGTGTTTTAAAAGCAGTTTTAGATGTCACTTATTAAAATTTTAAATAAGGCGTCTTATTTGAGAAATCGATCTGTTACTAATTTATGTATATTACGTCATATTTGATGGCGCTATTTTTATGTACATTTAGCCAATGTAACCGAATTATTGGAAAAAAAATCCTGACATTGTTATGTAAAATATCCAAAAAAAAAAACCAGACACAGGCACTATTAATAGATTCTTAAATAATTACTAGTTTTTAATTTTGGAAATGCATTTTTCGTGCAAACAGTTTTCTTTCGATATAAATAGAACTAACGTAAGTTTAGCTATTAGAAATTAAATTCTGTTTAGATACCATAAAAACTACAGTAAAAACAAAAAAGATCAAACAGTATCACATTCACGGAGAATTTGTTTTTCAGGATTTGGTTCGTAGCCAATTCCACTATGTAAAAATTTAGTTTTGAACGGTTCCTCACATTCACATATATTATTAATTTTAATGTTCATTCGTTAGTAGCTGTTGAATATTAGTTGATTTTACAACTTCTCCGTAAAGCCGTAAATTTAATTTAAACCTGTTATTAGATAAACATTGTACAACGTTGTTTGAGCGTAAAATTTTACAAACTGACGACTGTGAATATAAGGCCTATTGTATTTGAAAAGAGAACAGAACTAAAGTAATTGTATTAAGATGATTGTATTTATAATATATGTAGATTACTAAATTTAAACTATGCTCTAGCTCTGGCAAATTGTTCTACATTTGCACTTTGTCAAAAGAAGCTTTCATCTTAGCAGTAAACGATCTTAATTAAATACATTTATTGTAGTGTTTGTGTGGCGTAATATAAGTTTATTAATTATTTATAAAATAATCCTTTAAAAAAAAGTATATACTCTGTTTTACCAACAATATTAGTAGAAATAAATAAGTTTCATTTTTTGAATGATAAAATAGTGACTCTCTTTGCAAAGTTTTGTGGTTTTATTAATGACACATTCAATAAGACTTTTAAAAACAATATAAAACTTTATCGAATAATATATGCTTCATCTTGATTAAAAACTTATTGCCATTGCTCACGTTGTTGCCCCATAGGAAATGTACCACATAATTGAATTCTACGTTGTATAAAGATTTTTGTACCAGATGAGGGAAGTGCAAAAGCAAGCGTTGTAAAAAATTTATTAAAACAGTTAGAAAGATTTTTACCAATTCACGTTGCTGGAAACTTAGACTCGAAACCTATGCTGTTTAAAGACTTCACTGGGAATTGATAGAAGTTTAAAAGTGCAAGAACAGGAATTATGAAAGATGAACCAAAACATTTCAGTCTCAATCTTCGTAGGAGCAGATAGATATTAGAAAGTTTCTCACGTTGCTGGAAAACTTGCCATCCATAAAAGCACCAGTGGTAATAGCGAAGTCTCTAATGTGGAAATAATCGGATTCCACGTTGTTCAAAGACTGTGTGAGTTGATGGAAGTTTAAAGGTGCAAAGGCAGCGATTATCAGAAATAAAGCAAAACATTTCGGAAGTATTTTAGAAACCTTTAACAAAAAGTACCTGACATATATGATCTTGCGTTATTATGGTGTTAAATAATGGATTTACCAGCTTCGATCTTTTTTTAAGTTTGGTAATAGTAGAGTAGTATGTTTCTAAATTGATCGTTTAATTCAATAACAATAAATTATGACCTACTCCTTTGTATTACCACACGCACAGTCCTACTTTTTAATTACAAGGTGTTTTTAGCATATTATTTATCATAGAGAAACTATTTTATATCCATTGTGATCGTCGTTTCTAAGAAAAAGCAGTTTTTTGTTCCATCTTAACAGAGAAATACAAACAGATAAGCCCACAGAAATAATACTCTTTGGGATGTCAAGCCTCTTTAACAAGTGCTGAATTAGAAATTTTTCGCAATGAGTTTTTTTACATTGGATGGACATCCACTGTAAGAGCATTGTAAACAGCGTTTTAGCGACGAACCTTTTACTTCATGTAAATATTATGTCCGTAAAAATTGATTTTCATCTTCATGACATCACAAAATGACAAGAATAATGCTCTTACTAACTGTAAATTTTTATTTTGAATCCTTATACGTGGGAATTTATGAAAACGCAAATCTTTCACGCTAATCTAATAATACATAAATATTATATAGGTTTAAATATAGATGGTGAACTATATTGTATGCAAAGAATATAAGTCAATTAAATAACGAGACCTCCTTCCATCGCGCAGCCATATCGAGCGAGGTTTTAATTGAAATATCATTGACCTTGATACGTTCCAAGCAACAACCCGTAGTTTCGTTTTCCTGTCTGCTTTAGTTTACTTTCGAACTTCAAATTTAAAAAATCGCCAACAGAATATTTACAAATGTTAAAGGGGGTATTTGGTGATAATGTTATGTCACGTGCGCGAGTTTTAGAATGGCATAAACGGTCTTCTGAAGATCGAAATTGAAGGCAATATTGATCGTTTTTTTTTCGATATCAAGGGTGTTATCATGACTGACTGGATACCTGAGGATCAAACAGTTAATCAGAAATACTACAAAGAAGTCCTAATCAAGCTGAGGGAAAGAGTAAGGACGAAACGGAACGACTCGTGGATTCTACACCAGGACAACGCACCAGCTCACAATGCCCTGTCAGTGAAGCAGTTTTCAACGAACTAGCGCATTGCTGTACTTGGTAATCATCCGTATTCGCTAAATCTCGCACCATGTGACTTTTACCTGCGCATTAAAGGGAACACATTTTCAGTCTGTTGAACAAGTAAAGGCAAAAACGGCAGAGTTGTTGAAGAGGCTGACAACTGATGAACTATAGTATTGTTTTGAACAGTGGAAGACACGTACATAGCGGTATATAGATAGGGGAGGATAGTATGTTGAAGGGGATAAAAGTTAAATATAAGTTTATTTGCAATAAATATCATTTCTCACGCCAGTCTCGTTATTTAATTACCACACCTCGTATAGTATAGTCAAGGTGCATATTTTCGACGCACATTTTTCAATATCGACATTCAAAGAATATGTAACATATTGTCTATTTAAAAATTAACGATCGATTGACTAAGAATTACAATGACAACATTTGAAAAAGTTATATATAAATGTTAGATACATTTCTGTAAATTATTTTTATATACATTTAATATTCGATTCTTTTTTATAAAAAAATTAATGTTGTTTAAATTGTTTGAAACGGTGGACAATAAACTTTTCTTATTATTAATAGTAAAGCAAATATTAAGTTACTTTCTGTGCCAAATATGTTTTGCAATATAGTCAATAATAAAAGTCGAGGTATGCCAAATTACTTCTTTCGCCAAAAGCATGTTTTTATTGTCATCTTTGTAATGTCACATACTGTATGACATAAATAAAGCAAAGTATTATATGTCATTCATAGGGATTCTTTATACCTGTATTTTGTTCAAATATATTATTGTCACAAAAAAAATTTATCGCCCAGTAAGAGAATAAAAAGATACCGGGTAAATATCTGCAAAGTCAATAGTAATGCGCATGTGCACTCCCACTATTTCTTACTACGCTGTTCCTATCAACTCATACATACGCGCACGAAAAATTCAATTTGATTTATAAAATCTACTACTTCTTTCCTTATTAGAATTACTTTAGTTTATCTTTTTTTTTTACGAGAAAAGAAATAAATTTATATCTTGATATGTTCATCATCAGATATGATTAACTGTTAATTAATAATTTCATTGTGCTTTGTGTGATTTCGAAACTCATTTTCACATCACAACACTAAAGAAATTATAATTCTGTAATTTAATTAGGTAACCCGATATTCTTTTATGCAACTCGTTACAACAACGGTATCTACTTTACATATAAGATGTGGAATATGAATAAGTTAAAACGAGAATTAGCGGGAGAAGCACATGCGCATTATGACCGTTGAATTTGCAGAGATTTACCCAGTATTTGTAAACCAAATTTTAAAAAAATATTTACTGTGTTGAGAATAATAGATAATTAAATTCTCATTGAGAAATTCGAACCGTTTATAGAGAAAATTTAGTAATGAGCTACGGCATCACGTAAACGAGTACATTCTGCTATGTATTCGAGCATGCTTCCAATAAGATGTTCTATGGACTGTAGAAGCTCATTACGAGCAACTTGTAGAGCTTAATATAACTGTTGTAAATATTGGAGGGTTAGGAAACATACCAACCTTTCAACC
>JAVIWB010005182.1:0-69807 GCA_031893035.1 Dermolepida albohirtum
CGCGGGTTTAAAGTATGTTACCGCCCCAATAATACCCTTAAAATGCTGTTAGGAAATGCAAAAGACAAAATTGAAGAGAATAAAAAATCGGGAATCTACCGAATTGAATGTTTAGAGTGCAATAGACAATACATCGGCCAAACTAAAAGATCGATCGAAACCAGGTATAAAGAACACCTTTCGCACATAAAATTCAACCGACCGGAAAAATCGGGTATAGCGAGACATGTATTAGAAAATAACCACAGTGTTAATATGGATTGTTTACATTTGATAAAGAACGTGTACAATTATCGCGAACTGGACGCGTATGAAAGCATGCACATCTTAAAGAATTTAAGCCATGTGGTAAACTTTAATGACGCCGGGCCCTTGCAAACCCCTCTCTTCTCTCTACTGAAAGACAGGAGGAACAATATCATAAAACACACATAAATCACACAGACACTTCCTTGACCATAATAACCTTTTTCAATGTAGTGCATGTTAGTTTAAGTAAAAGTATTTTTTAAAAATCTTGTGAAACAGACACAGTGCACATCTTGGTTTTCAACGGTGCGGATCGCGTACGGAGTTTGTTTTTTCGTACAATTTTTTCGCCGTGTTTTACCAGGTGCGACACTTTGAAATTATCTGCTGATGATGACAACTTGGTTGTCGAAATGCGTATACAGAATTTACAAATAGTTAATTTTGGAAAGGGGTTATATATCAACCTTATTGATCGAGATCAGTAAAATCCATAAAAATACGTTTAAGACGGGACTTATTGTCATTAATAGTTGGATTATTGAAATGTGTAATATTAAAGTCACCCAACACAATAACGTTAGTTACATCACAAACCTGTAACTCAAATTGTTCTAAAAGCAGAGAAAAATCTGCGAGTGACAAATCGGGAGGTATAAAAACGATAATAATATGAATAGGCATAAAATTGTATAATATTTTACATTCTAGAATGTCAATAATTCACGGCATATTTAAACGAGTTAAGTCTACTCTTTCAGAAAAAATATCGTTCTTAATAGATAATATCGATTTAATAGATAAAATCGATAATATTGATTTTTAACTTCGGCGGATGGAAACGAGATGGCGCTAAATGTATGATATTGCAAGGAAAATACATCGATAACAGTATATACAGACAGGATCTCCTATGAATGTAACATCTTTCATAAATTTAAATATTAAATATAATTAAAACAATCAATCAATAAAAAAATCATAGATATTTTCAAAAGTACGCACATAAAAGAATGAACATATGTATAGCATGACAGATTTTTGTTCTTGTAAGTAAACTATACAACATTTTTAAGAATGCGTAGAAATACATCTCATTTGAAAGTAAAATATGTTTTAGACAAATAATAAAATTAAACGAGACCCTAAGTTTCGTTTCAATTCAATTCAAATCCATTTAGATAGTAGTAAGTTTTAATGTTCATGCTTGAAATAAGTTAGGTAAATATATCGATTCAAATTTCATATATAGAAATGACACTGAAATTGAAACAAGAAAAAATTTATATTTCGTGTTTATCATTTTTTTCACAATTTTAACAAAATTATTACAAATCTCCATTATCCAGTTTACGACAGCTATCATCCTCCTCTTGTTTATTCGAATAACGTGTTTACTAATTAATCTCCACAAATTAAAAAGTACTTTGAAACAAAACAAGAATTAGAATAGAGAGCGCTCGGAATATCATCTGCCTTAGTTGGCTCTCTATACTTATTCCTATATTCCAGAAATAATCAAACGGATTACCCGCAAATCATTTAAAGAAATCAGAAAGAATAAGGAAGTAAAAATTTGGAAAATTAAAAACAAATTACTATTTGTTTTTAATTTTAAATTAATATAATAATTTACATTACAATAATTTAAACAATATTACAACTTCGGTGCAGAGTAAAGAGCCTCGAAATCTTATCTAAAAAGAAAGAAATAATGTTCTTTTAATGAAATACTACTAAACACAAAACGATACCTTTTACGAAATATTACGTCACCGAAGTAATCATTTCTCCTCTTCCTACATCGTCTTTGTGCCCCCTTTTATACGTAGCCACTTGATTTCTTCGTAAATCTGAGCTAAATACGCATACAAAAAGTAATTGTCGGACTTGATGTGACAGTGTGAGTGAAATCTGCGTTCTGACGTCATCTCACTTATTTCTTCTATTTTTTTAAATTCACAAATTTATTTTTGTAAAAATTTTTAATGTAATTAAATTCATATAGAATCAAATCTTACATTAGATTTCATTGTTTGTTTATAATTATGTTTCTTAAATGCGCTGCTGCTGTCTAAAGGACAGCTTAAATATGTCACTTTCAAACGAAAGTTTTTTTTGTCGATTCCTGTCTTTTAATTGAATGTACTTGCTTTTAAATATAAATTATCTTTTAAATAAACCAATTGCCCTTATATACGTCATACATAAGTCTTTTAATGAAAATTTTAATATTATACAGTGAAAATTTACAAGTACATATAGAGTTACTTCAATTTCACCTTATGTACACTGGATATTGTCGTATATCGCGTAATCACAAGTATTACATAATATTGAATTGAAAATATAACAGCAATATATATACGTTGTATATAATGTTATTAGATTATTAAGACGAATATTATACTTTCACTTTGATTGCAGAATCAATCAACGCCAACTGGGGGTATTACATCAGTTAAAACTATTATCATTTACATTTTAAAATTGTTATTCAATAAAATAACTTAAAAGTGTTTACGCCTCTCATTCCGCCTGCACTGCACAATTTTAAAATGTAAATGATAATAGTTTTAACTGGTGTATGGTAATACTCCCGGTTGGTGTTGATTGATTCTGTAATAAAAGCGAAAGTCTAATATTCGTCTTAATAATCTAATAACCCGTCTTTACCGCCTTACCCTTTGTTACAGACCAATTCCTTTTTTTTGCTAGAGCATCACTGACTTAGGGCAAACCCACACTACGGCCCTTTTGACCTCCATTCGCCTTGAATGGTTCCTCTTCCTCCTCATCAAAAAAATAGTTTGTGACTGGCCCATTTGAGGAACTTGAAGGTTTACTCGCTCGAATTTTATGTAGTCATACTCCCTTCTACAAATACATACAGGTATTATTTCTATCGTAGAACATTCAATTCCTTCATATACATACATACCATATATGAACATCTAACAAGCCTCCTTCAGCTACTTCATCTGTTTCCTTCTCTAGAAACGCTGCTGTTCTTTTTATACGACTTGTAGTTCTAAAAGTAATAAATATTTTGATGTGTTTCCTTTAGGTATATTTACTTTACTTTCTTGAAATAATTATTAGTTTTAAAAGACCGATCTTATTGTAATAAGAAATACGTACTTGATCATGATGGCATATCCTCAATTATTCATCTTTCATAACGCTCAGCTTTAAAATAGTAATAATTCTTATTTATTGGAAACATATAGTACTTTTTATTGGAGTATTCGACAAGTCTGATATAGTTTTCCAAGCATTCTCAGTAGTCAACTTATTTTTGAAGTCTCTCAACGATTTATCAAATAAATGGCTATATGGCTACATAACTAAATTGTCTAAAAAATTCTATTAAAATGAAATCACCAAATTTTTCCATCTATTTTTACAGATAAATTATAAACATATTTATTTGACGTTTTAATAGCGGAAACAGCCATATAATCTACGGACCAATTATAATAAGTCTATAAATGTTTTGGAATGATATTAGATATATACTTCGAAACAAACACATCTACGATGTCCGTCCTAATTTTTTACTATCTTTCAAGGTTACATCTTAAAATGGCCTTAATGCGAATATTGCAACGTTTTTTTAGTAACATTTGTTACACACTTTTTAATTAACTCGTTGCCTATTTTACGATTCTTATTCTATGCTAGCGGTCCTAATTTTGTTCTAAAAGATAAAATTTTACGAGCTGTCTGGCTACGCCCTAAATGGGCTCAAAGTTTACGTAGTACGAGGGAGCGTTTTTATATTCGCGGAATGAGCGGGTTGTAGAGGGGTGAGTAGGCGCATTGGGGGCGTGGCCTGTGCAGCGACTCATGATTAGTATAAATACGAAGTTTCATTGTTATTAGACAGTTAGTCTTTGAGCTATCGTCAACCAAGTAACATAATCAGGAGTGAAAAGTGAAATATGGAAAAAATCGAATATCGTGCCGTTATAAAGTTCCTTACCAGGCAATGAAAATCAGTCGCGACCATAATGAATGTGATGTCATTGGTTTACGGCGACTCTTGTCCAGGAAAAATTATGGTGTACAAGTGGCATAGTTTATTTAAACAAGGAAGGGAATCCCTTGAGGACGACACGAGGCCGGGCAGGAGCATTGAGGTGACCACGCCAGCACTTATCCAAAAAGTTGAACAAATTGTACTCGAAGATGCTCGACTAAAGAAGAAATAACTCGCAGAAATGGTTGGAGTATCCGATACAACAATTTTTAAAATCCTACACGATCATCTCGGCATGTCTAAGGTCAGCGCAAGATGGGTGCCGAGAATGCTCACGCCGCCGCAAAAACAACAGCGCGTAGAGTGTTCGCGTGCATTTTTGGACCTCTGTAATGAAGACAAGGATGGTGTATTGAGTGGAATTGTTACTGGAGACGAAACTTGGGTTCATCATTATGAACCTGAGTCCAAACAAGACTCCATGCAGTGGCATAAAAAGGGCACAGCACCTCCCAAGAAATTTAAAGTGTCACAATCAGCTGGGAAACTCATGGCAACGGTATTTTGGGACTCGGAAGGAATATTGTTGATTGATTAAAAAGATAAAGGTGTTTCTATAACCGGAGAATATTACGCTTCAATATTAGAGCGACTAAAAGAAGCCATTAAAGAGAAAAGACGGGGAAAATTGACAAAAGGTGTTCTGCTTTTGCACGACAACGCGCCCGTCCACAAGAGCCGCGTTGCGTTAGCTGCCCTGCATAAGGTGGGCTTCGAAATTGTGAATCACCCACCCTACAGCCCCGGGTGATTATTACCTGTTTCCGAAAACGAAAAAAGAGCTGCGGGGTAAAAAATTTACTGCCGATGATGAAGTCAAGGAGGCAGTTTCGGCGTATTTTGCAGATAAAGAGAAATCATTTTTTTATGAGGGTATAAATAAATTAATTGAAGGATGTGAAAAATGTATCCGTCTTGCAGGTGAATATATTGAAAAAGAAAAATAATTTGGTTTTTTTATTTCCACCCCTTATCCCCCATTCCGCGAATATAAAAACGCTCCCTCGTATTGTACTAGAGCTAAGAGTGATACGCATGTAGTCAACTTAAACATTTTAGGTCTAATACTTATGTTATAAATTTATTTGTTATACATATGTTAATTGTCGATGTAGATATAAGGGATTACTTAAAAATTTAGTTCGAGCTGTTTATGGCTAATTTCATTTCTTTATAAAATATAGAATATTTAATAAAATTTGTGTTAATATAACTCCTTATGATATAAAATTCAATTTCAAATAAGTAAATGCTTAATATTTATCTAAAATGAATTTAAAGTTTTAAAACTAGTAATTTAAATCAAATTGCAATACCTTAGAAAGATCAAAAAATAATTAAATTATTACATTAACAAGAATAATTCAATTTTAAGAAAGTACTACTAGTTTAACTAAATTGGAAATAGATTTTAAAATATCCAATATTTTTACAACAAATATATGAGATAGCGAAAATGATATACCCAAGCATGTACACTGTTATTCTTTTAGGGAATGAGCAGGTGCTTTACCCGTGATCTCGAGTTAAAGGAGATCATAAATCTACGTTTACGTAAGTATGTAACGCTAATTGCTAATTCAGCACTGTTAGATGACTCCAGGATGCCGCACAAAGCATTAGTACAAAATATATGTAGGTTTGACGTTCTTTAAAATAAAAAAGTAGCTTTACTGTTTCGCTTAAATTTAAGTTTAGAGTAACAAATATTAATAATGGGATTCTGACTATTTAAAACGAATTAATAATTACTTTTAATGTACATCCTCTATTAACAGCAAGG
This sequence comes from Dermolepida albohirtum, assembly GCA_031893035.1. Classification (NCBI taxonomy): domain Eukaryota; kingdom Metazoa; phylum Arthropoda; class Insecta; order Coleoptera; family Scarabaeidae; genus Dermolepida; species Dermolepida albohirtum. Next base: position 6,075 of record JAVIWB010005182.1, read on the forward strand.
AAAGAAATTACTTTACTTGAGGTTGACAAATTTGCCTGCTTTCTGGGAATTTTGGTAAGTTCAACGACTAACAGCAACTAGCAGAAAAGAAGAAACTGACAACATGTGTTCGTTATTAACATACATACGTAATTTAATAACACTTAACCACAACGGTAACTCATTGGAGACGGGGTTTGTAAAATTATACTTTTAGTCACAAAGAAACGTCTTCATCGGTATTAATGAACACTGTTGCTTTTATGTTTTTATTGTGATTAAGTTTTACTTTACGAACAATATACTATGACATTTAAAAACGTAGTACCCAACATATCTTTATTTGCATGAAAACAGAATTTCCAAAAATAAGAAAATCTATAAACAGTCGCTTTTCGTAATTTTCAAATAAATAACAATTTTAAATGGTTTTGTTTCATCAACTAAATACTGCTGCAATTCGTGAAAGTTTGGCAAATTCCGAAGTAAATTTTCCCTGTTGTAGATGTACATTTGAATAAACGACACTTAATAAATCAACACATGAATATTATCTGCTTACACATTATGTGGAAAATTTTACTTCAGAATAAAACTACTTATGTTACAATTCTTATACAAAAATAAATAATCCGAATATAGCTCGTTATACTAAGCAAACGTTACAATTCTTAAACAAAAATATCAAGCTGAATATAACTTGTTATGCTGCTGTGTGAATGTCATGCGTAACCAACGGCCTCTAATAATGATAGCCAGATTGTTTTGAAACCAAAATGGTACCTCAACTTGCGAATATGCCCAGTTGATTTTATTTGCACTTAATTAACCTTATATCTAACCATGGACATAAATTTACATATTAATTTCTTCGAGACGTTAATGACCATATATCCTTGACAATTTTCCACAAGAAAATTAGAGACGTCAGAGAGTCAGGTGCCAGGATGCGGTATTTACAAGGATGTGTTTTCAGCGTATGCAATAGCTACGCAATGACTTCATCTTTGATGCTTATTGTGTACGGGAATATTCCTATCCTGTATACGAGAAACGACTGAAAATTGTCGTCACTAATCCGTTACACTAAGTCAAGCGGCTAGCGGAAATATACACGTTGATAAACAATAGTTATAAATATATAATCAAATATATAATCATTGTATATACAAATATTAAACAAGTTGATAATAATTTCAAATATATATATATATATATATATATATATATACAATATATATAACAAATGCAAAACAACATATCCAGCAGTTACTTACTCAAATTGCTATGTGTTTACTAACTTACTCGACCTCCAACGGATTTCTCTTCCACCTCAGACGGACACACTTCGATTGCATGTAACAGGATAACAAGAAGAGATAAGGTAAAAAAACGCGATCACATAAAGTTGTGATCAGGCTTTTGCTTACGTGCGCAAATTCAGACTAAAACCAGCCACATAAAACTGCAACCAGGCGTTCCCGCCCGCCAACGGAGTATCAGGCAGGACGGGAAGTGTAAGGAAAGCGAACACTCGAAACTGAGATCAGGCTTTCTCTGAGAAATAATCTTCAAAAAACGGGCTTTTATATATCTGCTTCTGGGTTTCCGGGCTGGAACCGCGTCACTAGTATATCTGCCGACGTTTCGTACCCATTTGTATGGGACATCTTTAGGGCTGAACTACTGCACTGAAACTGGTGTAAGTCGATGGGGGACGTGTTTATATATGGATAATGGGTCATGGGTCAATGGAGCGTTACGGTTACGGTTGGGTCGATTAGAGATGCAGGATTGCCAAGCGTTATGTAGGGGGTAGCCATCATCGCGGTTAAGATTATTGGGGTGCTTAAAGATCTCTATAGTTTCACGGATTTTGCGACCATAGAAGTGGTTAGTGCGGGATAGGATCTTGGTTGAATTAAACTGAATATGGTGCCCGGTTTCCAGTCTATGCTCGGCAAGTGCAGAACCGGCTATGCGCAGCAACCTAGTACAACGCTCATGTTCAGAAACACGAGTGCCGACAGACCGCTTTGTTTCACCAATATATGCCCTGCCGCATGAACAAGGAATCCTGTACACACTAGCTGATTCTAAAGAAACATGGTCTTTTACGGAAAAAGGGTCAGATAATTTGGAATGGGGTTTGAAGATGGTTTTGATGTTGTTTTTGAGAAGAACCCTACTGATGCGGTCAGTAACACCTTGTATATAGGGTAGGTGGGCTTTAGAGAGGGGGGGAGATGATGTAAGCTGTGTATTAAGTTGTGAGATTTTGGGATTAAGATGTCGATCTATGGTTCGCTGAATATTATGGTTGGAGAAATTATTATTTATAAGAGCTTTGGTAACGTGACTTAATTCCTGGGATATAGAATGCTGGTCAGATATGTTCACAGCTCTTTGGACTAAGGAATTGATAACGCCCTGTTTCTGGGCAGGATGATGACGGGAGAGGGCATTGAGATACCGATCAGTGTGTGTGGGTTTGCGGTACACTGAATGTCCTAGTGAACCATCCAGATGACGAGTTACCAAGACGTCGAGGAAGGGAAGGGAACCTTCAGATTCAATCTCCATGGTGAAATTTATGGAATCGTGTTGTGAATTTAAGAAAACGAGGAAGTTGTTCAAGGAATCCCGACCATGGGGCCAAATAACGAAGGTGTCATCCACATATCTGAACCAACATTTTGGTTTTTGGTCACAAGAGTGAGGAATTTGTTGTTCGAATGCCTCCATAAAAATGTCAGCGACAACAGGAGAGAGAGGAGACCCCATAGCTGCACCCGATACTTGTTCATAATAATTACCACGGAACTGAAAATAGGTGGAGGTTAAACAAGTATTTACCAGGTTGGCCAAATCATCAGGTTGGTTGTCAGTGGAAAGGATTTGACGGATTATTTGGATAGTGTCGGGTATAGGAACTCTGGTGAATAAAGATTCGACGTCAAAACTAACTAGTAGATCATGAGGATCTACCGTTAGGCCATTTAGTCTTTGGACAAAATGTTTGGAATTTTTAATAAAAGAATCACTATTGCCGGTGTAAGGTTTGAGGATGTTCGAGAGATATTTAGATAATTTATAAGTGGGACTGTTTATGGTACTCACTATGGGACGCAGAGGAATGCTGGGTTTGTGAATTTTTGGGAGACCGTACAGTTTTGGGGCTTTGGAGTCGCTGGGTAATAAGGTTCTGTGAGAATCGGTAGGGATAGAAGAGGTTTTGATAGATGATATGATGGTACGTTCTATTCGTGAGGTGGGATCTCGCTTAAGAAGTTTATACGAGCCGTCCTGGAGAAGAGTTTGTATTTTAAGCTCGTACTGATCACTGTCCAAGACAACAGTGGCGTTACCTTTATCAGCTCTGAGTACAACGATGGTGGGGTCAGATTTCAGGACTTTATGGGCTAGAATCTCGGATCTTTGAAGATTAGATTTCGGTGGTTTGGCCTGCGTGAGGATTTTTGAAGATTCGAAACGGATGGGATCGGTGATAGCCGGAGGAATTTTGACAAGAGCCGATTCTATGCCAGTGATGATGTCTTCCGTAGGGATGTATTTGGGAGTGGGTGCAAAATTGGGCCCTTTGGAAAGAACAGAAATCTCATCAGTGGATAAGGGTCGTTTAGAGAGATTGATGACAGTGTGTGACATAGAAATATTATGTTGTCGAGGTTTGGGTACTAAGGCCTGGAACTTGCGGATGTGCCTTTGGATAATATGGTGTTTGATGTTTTCCGCTTGTTGAAAGGTTATGCGGTCTAGAAGATCCCAATCAGATTGGGTTAAAGTAGAAGTTGTAGGTGTATGTGAAGGAGTTTATTAGAAAGGCAATTGAGATCACGTCTGGTATGTTTGATGCGTTCTCGAACCAATGCGAGACCCGCTCGTTGATATATGGATCTGGCAGAAGGAGAGATAATGTGGTGTTTGACCTGTAAAAATTTAGGAACAATTTTATAATCACGACATCTAAGTAAAAATGTTAAAGAACAAATCAGACTTACCAATTTCACTCGCAGTTTTCCAAGTTCTCTGGTTTTCTTCTGGATATCCTCCCCGTAGAGGCTGGTTAATTTGGTACGTAGACTTCCGCGGTCTTCCGCGGAAGTCTACTAGTGACTAGTGACGCGGTTCCAGCCCGGAAACCCAGAAGCAGATAGCATGGACCACGACCGCGGAAGTCTACGTACCAGGGCTTTTATATATTTCTGTGACTGAGAGATAAACAGAAGAATCATAACGTAGCCACTAGCACACACTAAAAGAGTAAAAGTGATGAAATGCGTACCCTTTGCAGTTACCCTGACTAAATTTTATTATAAAATATTACGGATTATCTTGCCATGCATACCTAGCCAACCAAAAATTACCATTTTGTAACATTTTGCCTTAATTATCTATGAGCGAGTTCATTTCTCACAAAGAAAGTCTCGCAGTTCTATAAGTCATTTAAGGGTAACGAAAAAGATAGTTACAAGTAATATTTCAAATTAACAAAAGAATATAAAGTCTTATAAGTATAACTATAAATATTCATAAAAATATACATATGTTGAACCAAGTCGGTAGTTTGTCTTGAGAAGGGGGGTTGTGATGATGTTTCAACCATATCATTGCCGAAACAACATAATTATACGCTAAGTGATCGAAATAAAGACACAGACACATTGTTCGAATAAACACAATTATTGTCAGCGTGTTACGCTCCTACACACTAGTGTAGATCATATATCACAAAAGCCCGTATTACTCATCTAGTATAAGAAATTCTTATATACTTCTAGGTCTGAATTTAGGCCGTTAGGGGGGTTTCAATTAGAAAGGTCTTCGAGAGGGTACCACTGTATTACATATCCCTTAGAAGTTTGTTTACCAGTACTGAAGAACATGGATATTAAATATGTGATATTGGAAAAATTAGGGTAACAAAAGAACCACAAATGCAGTAACGAATAAGAAAAAGAAAGGAAACCCAAATGGCTAAGATAACACGTTATCGATTTATTAACGCTACTATATGCAATAACTGAGATATCAATACCACCGTAGTGAATTTAATTATATGTTCAAATATGTCAAATTATTTATGACATTCATTGTTTATTCAAGACACAACAGTATAGTTTCAATAAGTACAAGAACAAAGATAATAAGCAGTAAATATATTATTAAGATAATATACATATGTATTTTACTTGCATTCCCCTGAATACATATGTACTCAGTTCATAGCAATACTACCTCAAGGTTCAATTACTTACGATAATCAACTTGACATAACATAGATATAGCTTTCTTAAGTGTTCATGACCAATATTCCAAGTAAGATTAGAAAATAAGTACTACTGTTATCAATAGTCAGCACCTAAACAACAAAATTATTATACAAAAATAAAAAAGAAAACAACTTCTGACATGAAATTGGCTACTAACGTAATCCTAATAAAGCCTGAAAACTCGGTTACTCTTAACATTGAATTAATTAATATTTGATATATTACATGAGTACTTGATTATTCTTAGTATTACATTATTACTTGAGTATTCGGTTATTTTTATTATTGATTCAGAAATATCATTCCGAGTGACTGTATCACTGCATACGCATAGATGTTTCTATAGAAGTGGTTATGTTAAAGGTTACCTTGTACCACTCAACTGATGTAAGGAAAAGCTTCACAAAATTCTGAAGTAGCTATAGGATTAACCCACTCACGTTGTTGTTGCCAAAACGAATAAACCCCAAACTGATACTTTAAAAATTCAATAGGCAAGACAACAACAATTGTCAAGTGATACCTAATGATTAATAATTCATACTCCTATATCTCCTAGTGTCGATTAATCAAATATTCTTGAGCTGATAATTAGCTTCAACATGATGGAGGAACTATTCCACATGTGTGATCATATATCGAACTATTTTACAAGACGTCTTAATTTAGTTTAACACATTATATATTATCGCATATTGATCCAACTTCAAGCTGTAGAAATGACCTTTCTTCTAAGATACAACTAATTTGTTCCGCACATCAGTAGTTTGAATTACTGAACCATGTTACTTATAGCATACCGATCTAACTTAAATTCGGTCCTCTGACGCCATGATGAAAGGGAAAAAAGACTACTCTGATATGGTATATTAATTAAAACAATTACTTCAGATAACTTAGAAATCAACTACTAACAGTTTAAAGACAGAAAATTAATTGAATACTCTACTAGAAGAAAATATATAGATGTAAGATCCATCATAGCATAATACCAACCAAAAACAAAGAAATTAGAGGGCGCTACTTTACCACAAGAGATAATAAAGATTAATAACCAGGAAAAATAATTTCATAGGGGTCAACTAATTCCTAAATATGAAGAAATTCTATACAGTTGTAAAACAGAATTACCACTAATTAAACGCAGTCTTGAAGTTAATAAATTGATACAATACTAATTGTAGTGTACAAAAAAACAGCTTAAATGATAGGTCAATAATAATGAAATTAATTCCAGCATAGCAGGTACGACTTTCAACTTACAGATTAGGTAAAAATAATTCTTCAGATTGAATACAATTATAAAATAAGAAATACAAAAGAAATCTGTTTCGAACATGAAAGTTAATTAAATTTAATATTCCCAAAAAAAAAATGCTAGTACCAGAGATACAGTCATGTGCACAAAATATGAACAAAATAATAACTTTATGGAAAATCATACTGTCGAACGCCCAAAATAGACGAAAGATAAAATGAACCCTGTAAGGGGTCGGTGCGATATTTCGGTAAAAACACATTTATTATCTTCAGGTGAAGCTCTCATGACTAGATAAATAATTAAACGTCGAAACTAACTAAAGTATATTCTGTGTGTATTTACTGTTCCTTTATTAAGTCTATGAAAGCAAGGATCAGCAAGTATTATACGCAAACAAGAACAGATATGATCTGCCTTGAACATTGTCTGTCTAACATATACTTCGTGTACGGTAATCAGAAATACAAACGAATCGAGGAGGCACCTATGAACTCTCCTCTGTCTCCAGTAATAGCTAGTCTCCTCATTGAAAATTTTGAATTGAAAGCACTTGAAACAGCTATAATAAAAGCGAAACTTCGACTGAGATACGAAGACGATACAATCATAATTTGGCGACACACCATAGAAAAACTGGATCGATTTCTAGAACACCAAATTGGCGAAAAATAACAAAAACTGCCGTTTCTGGATGTATTGGTATTCAAGTAGTCTAATAACGCACTGGGCTACACCGTGTACCAGAAGAAAACACACGCGAGCCAATATTTGAACGGACAATCACACAAGAGTGGTGGTGATCATATTATACTTACATGCAGCGTCAAGAATATTCACAACAAGGGCAAAGAGGCTGGCAGATGACACACGTAAACTTACTTAAATAACTCGTGTAATATACTACTACAAAATCAATACCATCAAGCAACAGTAGAAGAAACAACACGAGATACCATAAAATATCCCACAGAGGAAGATAGGGACCAGACAAGAACCTTTTTGCCATATGTAAAAGAACAATGGACAAAATCGTCAAGAAATTAAGAGGATTTCTGATTAAAACTGTATTTATAACAAATCGTAAGATCGCAAATGTGCTCAAAACTTCAAAAGATAAAATCGGTTTAGAAGAACAAAGAGTTACAAGTCAGCTACATAGGGAAAACAAATAGTCGGATAAACGTAAGATGAGACGAACACATAAGATCGATCACCAAGCAAGAAGGAACGTCACGCTATATCAAAACAATAAAGTGTCCACGGGACATGATATCGACTTTACCGGGACGAAGACAGCTCATACACCTGAATAAGTGAATAATACTTAAAGACATAGAAGTCGAAGAACATACGAAAGGTATGAATAATAGAGACGATGATATATGTCTGCCGTACGTTTGGAAAACAGCGCTAATTATTCGACAAAACAAGGACGGAGGTTCAACTAAATCTGCATCATTACACGAACAAAATGAAATTTTACCAAAGTATCTCACCAGTCCTTTACAGAAGCACACCAACGCGAGAAGAAACCCGAAACTATTACTCTATTAATGGAGAAATATGGGGAAATATAAAACAAAATCCTTATTATTATTACCAGTCAAACCAGTAATTAAAATAGTCAAAATATTTATCATTATTACCAGACAAAGCAGTTATTAAAATGATAAAATTTTGGTTTATATTTTCCGCTAATACATAAATAAGGAAAACAATAAAAACGTATATATATATATATATATATATATATATATATATATAAATCATTTCTAACATAAGGAAGCATAAGCAATAGAAAGAGATCAGTAACTCGCACTTATCGTATTTAAAATTTCAACGCCTGAGATTTGAAAAACATTGCAAAATCTCTAAAACTCACTTTTATTCGATCGACGTGAATTTAAAGATAATTTAGTTTACCATTGACACAATTAAAACGAGCCTAGTGCCAAACATTTTGATTATTTTAGCAATTTCGGTTCGATTTTTCAGGTTTTTTTCTAGTTTCTGCTTTTTTGGGTATATACTGCAGAGCCCCCTGCCGTCGCAGGGATTTTGATTAAGAAGTCAGGGGCCTCATGTCTATTATCCATAAACACTATGGTGAAATATATAAACTTTTGCCATCGGAATACTGAAAACCGAGATCGTGTTTTTTTGCCGTGTCGAAACCTTTTTCGCGAATATCTCAAAAACTAATGAAGATATCGTGCTATAAACTTAGTGCAAAACAATAAACACACGATTTAATTACCTTCCTATGTGTATGATTATTATTTGCTCATACTATTCTAATTTGAACTGAATCTGAAATTATAGGGTAAAATATTTAAATTATAAAGTAGAAGTTAGAATTAATATAACTGCTTCATTTATTTAAAACTATTATCAAATACGAATGCTATTCAATTTCATAATTATGTACATTCATTATTTAAACTTCTTGATCCTTCTATTTCTTTACGGAATGTGTTTATGCATGACGTAGTTGTCTTTCTATTTCTCTTATAAATTTGAAACCGTTTTATTTAAAGCAACTCTATACATTTCCAATATTTATCTTATATTAGAAAAAGAATTAGCTCGTAGGTTCCATTTGTAATTTTTAAATGTGTTATGTAGCGCTAACTTCAATATATTTCATTTACATCTAGTTTATTGACTATGTTGTCAATAATATATATATATATATATATATATATATATATATATATATATATATTATATATTATATATATATATATATATATATACAAAAATATAAATTTAAATATAGATAAACCATATACATAGTTTGGTATACTTCCGCGGTCGTGGTCCATGCTATCTGCTTCTGGGTTTCCGGGCTGGAACCGCGTCACTAGTATATCTGCCGACGTTTCGTACCCATTTGTATGGGTACGAAATGGGTGTAGTAGTTCATAGATGTCCCATACAAATGGGTACGAAACGTCGGCAGATATACTAGTGACGCCGTTCCAGCCCGGAAACCCAGAAGCAGACATATACATAGTGTTTTTTGAATAGCTTCAAACAGCAAGACAGATATCAACAAGTGTTAAATACACTTAATTGAATTGTTTCTTTCATTTAAGAAAGGTACTAGATGATGAAATAAATTCTAATAAATATGTCTTTAGAAAGATCATCTATCATCGAGTGTTTCATTAAAGAGTACAGTTCCGTTGTATAATAATATTAAATATATTTTTTATTATGTTATTCAGTATAGTTTATTGATTATTTGTTAATATTGTCTTCCACATACGAAGTAGAAACTTTATTCAAGTATAATATTTTGTATGCTAGAAAAAATCAAAACTTTTGCCTCTTTTTCCATTCACATAATAAATAACTGCTTGTCTATAATCCTATTTTCGAATTTAGTTAATCTTCGTTATAACTTGTACTATTCTTATAAATAAACATAGCAAGCTCTGACGTTTAATATCTATACATTACGAGTACCTAAACTATATCCACCCCTTTGTTGTAGTATAAAAAAATATATACCTCGTTTATTATTCCGTATTATGTAGATAGTTAAAAGCAGGAAATATACGAGGGAGCGTTTTTATATTCGCGGAATGGGGGACAAGTGGTGGAAATAAAAAAAACAAATTATTTTTCTTTTTCAATATATTCACCTGCCGAAACTGCCTCCTTGACTTCATCATCGGCAGTAAATTTTTTACCCCACAGCTCTTTTTTCATTTTCGGAAACAGGTAATAATCACTCGAGGCCAGGTCTGGGCTGTAGGGTGGGTGATTCACAATTTCGAAGCCCACCTTATGCAGGGCAGCTAATGCAACGCGGCTCTTGTGGACGGGCGCGTTGTCGTGCAAAAACAGAACACCTTTTGTCAATTTTCCCCGTCTTTTCTCTTTAATGGCTTCTTTTAGTCGCTCTAATATTGAAGCGTAATATTCTCCGGTTATAGAAACACCTTTATCTTTATAATCAATCAACAATATTCCTTCCGAGTCCCAAAATACCGTTGCCATGAGTTTCCCAGCTGATTGTGACACTTTAAATTTCTTGGGAGGTGCTGTGCCCTTTTCATGCCACTGCATGGAGTCTTGTTTGGACTCAGGTTCATAATGATGAACTCAAGTTTCGTCTCCAGTAACAATTCCACTCAATACACCATCCTTGTCTTCATTACAGAGGTCCAAAAATGCACGCGAACAGTCTACGCGCTGTTGTTTTTGCGGCGGCGTGAGCATTCTTGGCACCCATCTTGCGCTGACCTTAGACATGCCGAGATGATCGTGTAGGATTTTAAAAATTGTTGTATCGGATACTCCAACCATTTCTGCGAGTTGTTTCTTCTTTAGTCGAGCATCTTCGAGTACAATTTGTTCAACTTTTTGGATAAGTGCTGGCGTGGTCACCTCAATGCTCCTGCCCGGCCTCGGGTCGTCTTCAAGGGATTCCTTTCCTTGTTTAAATAAACTATGCCACTTGTACACCATGGTTTTTCCTGGACAAGAGTCGCCGTAAACCAATGACATCTCATTCATTATGGTCGCGACTGATTTTCCTTGCCTGGTAAGGAACTTTATAACGGCACGATATTCGATTTTTTCCATATTTCACTTTTCACTCCTGTTTATGTTACTTGGTTGACGATAGCTCAAAGGCTAACTGTCTAATAACAATGAAACTTCGTATTTATACTAATCATGAGTCGCTGCACAGGCCACGCCCCCAATGCGCCTACTCACCCCTCTACAACCCGCTCATTCCGCGAATATAGAAACGCTCCCTCGTAACTCCTTTTATAAGAGGAATTTCCAACTCATTTTTGTTATTCGTTTCATAAAGAGAAAATTCAATAGCTGGCGCTTTTTGCAATTTTTGATTAATATAATTTGTATTTTATTATGATATTTCATCGAAATTTATAATATGTATATTTTTTTATTAGTGCTCTTTTTCATGTATAGTTAATTACAACATTATACAAAACTTTATTAAAAAGAAATCAATGCAAACTGCGTATATTTCTGCAGAACCACTAGTTTGAAATAGCATAATTAACAAAACTTCCACTGCATTTTAAAATATTAGATCAAGATACGTAAATTACTATAAGAATAAAAATAATAGTGATAAAGCGTGATAACCATGAAAATTACAATTTAGTTTTAGAATGGATATTATGTGGAAAAAGACAACAATAAACATATTACAAGTTCACACGAAAATTAAATATATAATTTTTAAAGGCTTGACGAAAATTTAACAAGAAAATCTCGCATAGTAATTATATATTATGTACAAAAGAGTACTTCAGAAAGCACCACATTATGTGCCTTTGTAAATAACTGCGATAACTTTCTTAAAAGGCTGAGGAAACAAATAAAACAGCATAACATATCTACGATGTCAGTGGGGAGCCATAATCTAAGACTTAACCACACAGCAAACTTAAACGATGCGGAAATTGAAAGAACGCACTGGACACGTATAATTTGCAACCATTATCCATTTGGAACAGTGCAAAATAGAAATAGAATTTGTATAATGGGTATAATGTCTTTTATAAAAAGTAATTAACATTATTATTAGTTACAACTTTCATTAATATAGAATTATTATTTAGTACCTATTTCTTGGATTTAGAAGATTCATATATTCCAATGTTTCGACGGCCAATCTGCTGCAGTCATCAGAATAGCTTTGAAAACGTACTATTTCTTGTCAACTTTGGTAACATAATGGTCAAATGTGCAAGATTATCAATATTTGGAATTTCTATAACAAGTATATGTCTCGCACTATACACTGTGTAATAAATAAAAAAATACAATTTTGACAAACAATGCTTTAATTAACAAAGCAACAGTTAATTTTACAGGTCAAAAAATGGAGGTACTAAACAAACGATTAATATTTATTATAAAACCATACAGATCTTAATTTTAAGAAGTAATCAATTACCTACATAGTGCTACATAAAATTACAAGAGAAGAGATGCCTGGATTCAATACAAAAAGCACCCGTGTGCTAGAAAAGTAATTACACCACTAAAAAAAGGATTGTATTTTCACCAAAAAACACCATGCTCATGCTAAATTCAGACCCATAATTCAAGATAACGAAAGACCTGTTGAATAACTTCGCAAAAACAATTAAACGATCGAAGTTCGTATTGTAGAGACAAAAAGTAAAAAAAAATTAGTAGCCTCATTTATATTTTTAATAAAAACCCACAAATCAGGTAATTATATCGTCCAATTGTTTCAAGCGTAAACTCTCCTACTTACATACAAAAAAATTTAGTAAATTTAAATAAATAAATTTGAACAAGATCTTTCCATTTTATATACTTCTGATCTCATTTCTAAATTAAATCAATTCAAAGCAGAGTCAGGTGACAAACTTTTTTCTTTTGATGTAGCTCTATTTCCGAATGTACCAATTAATACCAAGAGATTTATTTATTTAGTTTATGGCAAAATACAGTCATAAAAAAGTGGAAAAAATAATAAATCGAACTACCATGATCCGTTCATACTCTACTCTTATCATACTGTCGGAGTAAGATTCTATGTAGCCGGATGTGCTGCAGCTTAAGGCAGCTCATAATTACATTACACAACAGATTGATCAATCCCTCTGTTACCAATATAAGTATTTTAGAAAGAGATATACTAAATATTTAAAGTCGCCGAATAGAAAGGATTTGATAAAAAAGAGTTTTCTTGATTTACTAACCTCTCAATTTAATATCTTCCAAGTCAAAATTTAGAGTGCGATAGTTTAAATATAATACCTCAAACATATACAAAGAATTTCAAAATGTCTCATTACAAGATAAAAGCATTTTAATATTGTCTGTCACTTTTCATATTTATACTTGTTCGAAACATCGACTTTCAATTTTTCATTCATTAATTCTATCAAATTGTAGATGTTCTAGTATTCCTCCCTAGCAGAAATTCGTAATGCTTGAAGCGTTCTTGTTGGAATATCTCGTGCAGCAACACGTCGCCCCACAAGACATAGAGTGTCTTCTCTTAGATTAGCATCTGAGAAATTGGCTAGCTACTCCATTTTCTCCATTCCAACTTCATCAATCCAATTGTTTTCGATGTTTGCTCGATGCTTCTTGCTGCTTCATAGAAAAGAAAAATGGGTGGCGGAATTTTATTCAGATATATCTAGACGGTGAGTGTTCAAGTTTCTATGAAACAAAGATCCAACCTCATCATTACGCCACTAGCTTCTCCCAGACTAATTGTAAGTTTCTGCATCTGCCTTATTCCACCATATCACAATAGGTAACCAATAATTGTAATCCCAATCGAAATGCTTATTTGCACACGTTCTACGATCTCTTTTATGCTCCGCGATAAATAAAATGCAATAAGTGAAATGTATGCAAACAGTTTCTTATTGTTTGCGGTAATAGTATCCTTCCAGTAACAGCAGCAAACTCATTTCGAACCTAAGTTGCATTGAGAGCGCAATTTTCTTGTGTGAATTGCCACGGGTATCGAGCATCTCTTGATATTGTTAATATTGGCTGACCTTCCCCTTGCGTGTATCGTCGACTTTCAGTTTACATAAAGCGATTCCAAAAAAAATACATTTTGGCTTACTCAAATATTTCAGTAACACTTCATTGTGTTCTTCTATTTTCCATTTAGCTTATGACTCTCCAAACATCTGTCTCTAACAAATCATGAGGTGTTTCTATTTCAGGCAACACTCAAGATGTTCACAACCGACAAATTTTTACCGGTAATCACAGAAGTGAACTTTTGGGTACTCACCGAGGAGCGTGTTGAAGAACGCTTTAGATGCAAATATATGTTATAGATATCGACTGCCTTGCCCTTATGTGAAAGTTATAATCCTAATAAGTTCTAACACTGACATACTATTTGTGTTATTGATGAAATAGATAGTGTGTTTACGAAACATTCAGATTTTACCACATTAGAATAAATTTTTAGTGTTAGTTAAGTATTAACAAAGATTATTTTAATTATGTAAAAAAGTCATCAGATCATTAAATGTCGAACGGTCGTCCTTATGGAAGAACATTTATTCTCCACGAAGAACATGGTTACATGAATAAATTATTGAACCATCCGATGCTGTAAATATTTAACTAGTCTTGTCTAGTTTATGTATTTGCATATTAAAAACGCTGCTTAAAAGAGTAAAAGTTTATTTACATTTATTATCTGCTAAATTCCATGCCCTTCTACAAAATAGGCCCCACTAACTAAACGTTCGCAGTGCCAACTCCATTTAGTATAATGCCATGCAAAATTCATCTTTTGTTCATATTTTGCGGATACCGCTGTACATTGTGGAATTGCAATGGTTTGGGAACAAATATTCGATCAAATTTCATTTTATTATTCTTTGTTACTCTTATCTACCTTTCGTATTTGTTAGCCCAAGCTTGTAATCAATACTATTGATGGGTTACAGATGTACATTTTAATTTTTATTTTAATTAATAGATTTGCATGATAAATAATATAATTTAAATAGTTTATTGTTATTTATATTTGTTTGATAAAACTGTGGAATTAATTGTTTAGTTTATATGCAACTGCCAATTACGGGACCATTTGAAGACGTTACATGCTTATTTTAGCCCCGTCCTAAGTTTCCTGAACTTCACTGTATGTAACTATTTAACATCATTCGTGAATTTATTTTGTCCAATTTAACTGTGATCCATCGATTCCTCGATTCCTCGATTCTAAAGGCACAGTTTCCTTCTTATTTAATCTGATCTACTGCAGTCCTGCTCTCGAGTTTCTAACAACAGCGGGCTTTGCTTTATACTTAATTTATTAAAATTGACTTAATTCATTTTGATCTTTTTTTTGAAGTCACTAGCGCCACCTCGTTAGTAATACCATAAGTTTGGTTTCGTACACTGTTAAGGTAATGATTTACCTAAGTCGTTGCTATTTGGTTAATTATTTGTGTTAGTTAGAGTTTTCCGTAGACGGTGATTGTTTACTAATGTATACCATACTTCTGTCGAATTTTCCAAACTTTTTTTACAGGAAGACCTAAGACCGAATTTTACGTCATGCTTTTTTTGTCTTCTTAGGGGGACGTGCGAGAGTATTTTAGTACGAGCTGTCTTAGTGAATGCACGCATTTGTAGCCGCCTTTCTTTGTGGTGTTTTTTTTCTTGTTTTATTGTCCTCTACCAAAGAGAGTCCTATGAAAGCTAGAAACATCCCACCAATCCGTATATCGGGAATTGGGGATTAGAGGGATCTGTGAACATACATCGAGACCATTCCCAACCGTACTAACCGTCCCAAATTATTGGCGATTCGAGTACCCTACAGGCTCGCTACAGACTCCTCAAGTGATTTAAGATAGTTAGTTTAAGTATTAACTGCAATTCGAACATGTCAATATATACATATATATATATATATATATATATATATATATATATATGAAATAAACACTTATATATATATATATATATATATATATATAATATGTAAGTGTTTATTTCATTAGTAAGATTAGAGCCAGTAATAGAAAGTCATTTATTATCCGTATATTTAGTGAATTGGACTTCCGCTCATAAATACAATATATGTTTTATCTTTTGTATCAGTCATATATATGTAAGTAAGCTAATTAATATAAGGTTAATGTAAGATCACATTGTAATTGCCTGCATGTGATTTATTCTAGTGTTTCTCCTCTGACATTAAGCAGACCGAAAAGGGTCGATTGCAAAGGACCGTTCTCATTGTTCACGACATGGTTTAAATTCCTTAAGATGTGCATGCTTTCATACGTGTCTAATTCTCGATAATTATACACGTTCTTTATCAAATGTAAACAATCCATATTAACACCGTGATTATCTTCTAATACATGCCTCGCTATACCCGATTTTTCTGGTCGATTGAATTTTATGTGCAAAAGGTGCTTTTTATACCGGGTTTCGATCGATCTCTTAGTTTGGCCGATGCATTGTTTATTGCACTCTAAACATTCAATTCGGTAGATTCCCGATTTTTTATTTTCCTCGACTTTGTCTTTTGCATTTCCTAAAAGCGTTTTAATAGAATTATTGGAGCGGAAACAAATTTGAAACCCGCGCTCTTTAAAAATACTATTTAGATTTTTTGTCATACGATGATAAGGTAAACAAACAAACTGCTTATCCCGATTGCTCTGTGGTGATAGACATGTAGTGTCACGGATTGTTTTTCTTATGTTAGCCTTTCTAATTAATCCATTAATTATTTCCGAATCAAAACCATTGTATCTCGCGATATTCTTAATGACGTTCAATTCTCTTTCATATCTTACATTTGTTAGTGGGAAATTAATCAAACGATTAATAAGAAAATTGAAGACAAGAGTGTCAATAAAAATCCTATAAAAGAAACACTCGTCGTCAATAATTCATCCAAGACTTTTAATCGAGGAGAAAGAGACTTATTAAACAAAGGTTTA
Organism: Dermolepida albohirtum; assembly: GCA_031893035.1. Lineage (NCBI taxonomy): Eukaryota > Metazoa > Arthropoda > Insecta > Coleoptera > Scarabaeidae > Dermolepida > Dermolepida albohirtum. The sequence continues at coordinate 23,087 of JAVIWB010005182.1, forward strand.
AAACATTGTTTGTCTTACCGCGAAACCCCTACCGAGGAGGTGATCGCAAGCATCGAAGCGGCTATTAAATATTTAGATCCAACTTCAAAGAATTTTATTAGAGAAGCTTGTAAGACTCAAATCAAACAGAACTTACATGAACAAAAACAAAAAGTAGTGCACCACGAATGGAACTTAATTAAGAGTCTCAGATCGAAAGACTGCTTTTATTTAAAAGCAGACAAAGGGAATAAGTTAGTAATTTTGAACAAAAGCGACTATTTTCTAAGAGTGAAAAACTTAATCTCAGAAAGGCCCTATGTTGAATGTACGAAAACTCCATTACCAAAAATGATTAGGGACACAAAAAACGCGTTAAAAAGTTGTGCAAAGTTAATAACCCCGAATCTGAATTATAGGTTAAGGGTAAGTAATCCGTTGATCCCTAGACTATATTGTTTATCTAAAATACACAAACCAGGCAACTCAATGAGACCAATTGTCTCAGGGAACAACTCCCCTACTTACTTGATTTCAAAATGGCTAGTGAATGAGTACAAAAGTTTGCCCGAAAAACTTGAAAGTCTCTCAGTCACTAACTCATTAGAATTTATACAAAGGATTAAAGATTGTAAATTAGAAAAAGGGGAAATTTTAGTGTCACTCGACGTAACGTCATTGTTTCCTTCGGTACCGATTCCAGAAACTTCAAAATATTTAGAAGAATTTCTTCACGAAAATAAGATCGAACCAGAGAAAACAAAGGAATACGTGAGATTAACAAACCTTTGCATGTCCCAAAATTGTTTCCAATTCGAAGGGAGGTTCTATGAACAAAAACAGGGAACTGCAATGGGCAATAGTCTTTCTCCATTCATAGCGGACCTATTTATAAGTAACTTTGAAATAGAATTAAAAAATAAAGCTAAATATTTTCCAAGAATTTGGGTCAGGTACGTCGATGATATTTTCGCTATTTTCAATACACATAAATGCAACTTGGATGATTTCGTTAAACAGTTAAATTCAAAATTTCCGACAATCAAATTCACAGTAGAAAAAGAAAACAATGACAAGTTGCCTTTTTTGGACACCTTAATTATTAGGAATAATCTCAAAATAGAAATTGATATTTTCCGAAAAGAAACTAATGTCAATAGATTCATCACGGCGGACTCAAATCACAGCATGCAACAAAAGATGGCTTCATTCAATTTTCTTATTAATCGTTTGATCAATTTCCCACTAACAAATGTAAGATATGAAAGAGAATTGAACGTCATTAAGAATATCGCGAGATACAATGATTTTGATTCGGAAATAATCAATGGATTAATTAGAAAGGCCAACATAAGAAAAACAATCCGTGACACCACATGTCTATCACCACAGAGCAATCGGGATAAGCAGTTTGTTTGTTTACCTTATCATCGTATGACAAAAAATCTAAATAGTATTTTTAAAGAGCACGGGTTTCAAATTTGTTTCCGCTCCAATAAGTCTATTAAAACGCTTTTAGGAAATGCAAAAGACAAAATCGAGGAAAATAAAAAATCGGGAATCTACCGAATTGAATGTTTAGAGTGCAATAAACAATACATCGGCCAAACCAAAAGATCGATCGAAACCAGGTATAAAGAACACCTTTCGCACATAAAATTCAATCGACCGGAAAAATCGGGTATAGCGAGACATGTATTAGAAAATAACCACAGTGTTAATATGGATTGTTTACATTTGATAAAGAACGTGTATAATTATCGAGAATTAGACACGTATGAAAGCATGCACATCTTGAGGAATTTAAACCATGTCGTGAACAATGAGAACGGTCCTTTGCAATCGACCCTTTTCTGTCTGCTTAATGTCAGAGGAGAAACACTAGAATAAATCACATGCAGGCAATTATCGGTCTTGACCGTATTTCCCTTTTTTCAATGTAGTTCATTTTAGTTTAAGTAAAAATAATTTTTAAAATCTTGTGAAACAAACACATGGTGTACATCTTGGTTCTGAGCGGTGTAGATCGCGTACGGAGTTTGTTTTTCGTACAGTGTTTTTTCGCCGTGATGTCGTCTGCTGATGATGACAACTTGGTTGTCGAAATATGTATACAGAATTACAAAAGTTAATATGGAAAGGGGTTAAATATCAACCTTAGTGATTAAGTTAATCAACCACAGGCTCCATCAAATTCAACTCTAATAATGTTAGTTCTGAAAAACCAGTAGCACTTATTTACAAATAACTTTAGATAAGAATTACCACTTTAGTCATTCTTTTTATCTGGTTTATTTGTTAGGAAATTTTATTAGTAAATTTAAGATTTTATGTACTAGAGTCCGTCATTAAGTCCTAGGACAGTTGGGAATTATTTTTCAGCATTTTTTTTTATGTTAATAAATAAGTTGGCTGTTGATTGCGATTACGGGTTTTCTTCTCATTTCATCCTAACGTTTTATTTTACTTTTTTTTGCTACTGCCCAATTTGTCATTGGTATGTATTGGATCCAAGTGCTTCAGCATTAGCAGTGAAACTTCTAGGGAGTAAATGCTGTTGCATCCCATAAGAAGTTTCATACAGAACCCTCTCTACTCTCCGAATATTCTGGCTAGTACCTTCCAAGGAATAGCAAAGAATCCTAACTTATATAACTTAATAAAATAAGCAATAGGGGGTTGTGTATTACTTATTACTTACTTATAAAATTTGAAAGCTCTAATTTACAATCAACTATAGATCTCGTCGATACTCTAATTTTGTTTTAATTAATATAATTTAACTAATAAAGTCGTATGATTATTGTCTTTATATTGGTTTGAAATTCTTCCCAGTGGTATTGTAGTTAATGTCCATAATATTAGCGCTAATTTTTTCTTTGATACGTCACACTTTGAGCGGCTTAAAAGCAGAATGGTGGCTGTTACCGGCCTCTTGCCGATTACGTTGTGTCAGTTAACAAGTTCTTCGTTCATGCCTTTTAAAAGTTTAATTTTGAACTATTTTTATATTGGGAATAGTTATTACTATTCTTGTAACGAATACCCTCTATTTATCAACTTAATGAGATTAGGAAATTACCACATGAGATTAGACAGATAAGTCGATAAAAACGCGTTTTAAAAATTCAGGTTGGATATACATATACATCCTATAAGAACTTCAGATTTGATAAGCTAGTGTAATTCATTAATATTAGTACTTGGCTTGTATCTGCAAAAATAACTTTAGACCTGTAGTACGAGGAACACTCATTTTATATCAGAAATTGGCTGGTATTTAACAAAAATAACTTTAAATCGAAAACACCCGTAGCATTATTTTATATTAGTAATTGACTGATATTCACACAAATGACTTCAGATCAGAAATACCAGTAGCAATCATTTTATACTACTAATTGACTGGAATTCACACGAAAATCTCGAGATCTGAAATACCAGTATTATTCATTAGCTAATAACAATCAGTTGGTATTTATACAACTCACTTTTAATTCCGAGATCAGCACCCCTCTTCGAACGTGACAATTAGCTATAACCTATTGTTTGGACTTTGTTATCGTAGTCACCATAATCATCTTTTTTATGTTGACTATTTGTCAGAAAATTCTATTAGTATCTCTGAGGTCTCGTGTACCAGGGTTGATAATTTAATCTTGGGGTACTTGAGAGTAATTATTCGGCGTTTCTTGTTAATAAATGAGTTGACTGTTAAGAGGTGATTACAAGTTTTATTTCCATTTCAGCTTAGCGTTTTATTTTATTTTTTGTACAGCCCAACATTTGTTACTTGTTACTGCCATTGTCACGTATTGGAGAACCCATGTACCTCAGCACTAGCGGGATACTTCTAGGAATTGAATGCTATAATATACTATAATAATGCTTTAAGAACTTTTATCGCCTACCCACCGAATTCACTAGCTATTTTCTCTCTAGGAATAGCAAAAGATCGTAAGTTTCTTTTAATAATTTTATTGAAGTAAGTAATACTGACTTGTAGTGCTACGATCTTACACTAGGTTCTAATGTTGAGAGGGGCGTTACATAATATAAAATTTGTTTTTCATTAATTCAAATATATTTGGTTTCTTAACTTGGTTATTTTCCTTTTAAGTAAATATTTTGAAACTGGGTACATATGAACCGGAGCATGAAACGATGGCGCTTTAATTTTTTTATCTTTAGGTTGATATTTTTAAAACATGGTCATAAGAAATAAATTTTTAATTTTATATTATGTACATTATACATATTATTGGCACATACCTGAAGGAATAAGATATCCACTTGTATGCTATTAATAGCTTTGATCAACTTTGTATATCTTCGAAATCAGTTTTTTTTTGTTTTCAGATTATAGTTTGATTCAAGTTTTGCATAATAAATCAATCTCGTAAATAAAATTTTTAGACACTTGGGTCTGAATTATATTTTGATTTGGTACAATAATAATTACAAGTGTACTGTATGTCAGATGTCCCTATTGTATTGTTATCATTGTTCAAATATTAATGTTTAAATATATAAGAAAATTGCGTTATATACATATGAGCACACACAGCAAGAGAGAGAGAAGCAAGTGTGTATGCGCGCGCGTGCGTATGTGTCTACATAGCGCAAGTCAGATTAGGTAAAACTAAATTTAGATAGTGTTAATCCCGAAAAGCATAGGAAACTCATTTGAATTTGTACTATAACTATTAAGAATTTATATTTTTAAAAATGCTTAATCACAGTAGATACAATAGTCTTGTAAGCGAAAAAGTTAACGTAAACTCAGTAAAATAATCTTCCACTGTCAAGATATAACTAAATCCTTGTTTACTTCTCATTAAGGGTTCTATAATGTCGACATTTAAAACATTCCATGGTTTAGAAATTAACAATTATCCACCCATAAATCTTGTAGGCTTCCTGTCATTAGCTTTCGAACATAAGGAATAACAACGGCCATACTTGATGACATCTTCGGCTCTCTAGGTAGAGTATTCACTATCATGCAGTATCCACTTGATGGTTCATCGTGACACTTCTGCAGCAATTCTCGTCGTCGATTTTTGAGAATTAAAATCTTCTAAACATCAATACTATTACTAAAATATTTTCCAGCTGGTCGAATATATATTCAAAGTTGATTATCGACAATTTCATAAGTAAGATATTTATCAGGTGTTTTCAAGACTTGGTTGTAGAGTTTTTCATATCATTAGTCAATAGCATTTATATATTTGGCAATAAGATCTATAATTGAAACAGATCTGGACAACCCAACTGGTACAATATGAACTTTACCTTTTCAGCACACTACACGGTGGTCTAAAGGATCCATCGTACGTTCTCTCGAACATTTAATTCACGTCGTTACTGTCACATGCGGTTTTTCACAACAAAACCAATATCGCTTCCTTTATTGCGAGCATTTATGCCCAGTCGGTCAGCAACAAATGTTGATTGTTCAGTCTTAGATGAATCAACGTTAGCTAAACATTGTGTTCCGTTGTAAACTAAATCAGTTTCTATGACTACTTTCATTAGATAATGATACGCGTGCTATAACTCTATTTGATTCCATCCTGCTCTAAGCAACTACTTGGTCGATGTAACCTTCGTAGGGCCTACTTGTTTCATGTAACACGGAAAAATGTTTCTCAAAATAATAATTGTGACTATTCTGGAAGCTTTAATGGCAAACATGAGAACAATGGTACATATTCATCCTGAATACGATAGGTTATTTCCCAAGTTAAATTCTTGTCATAAGCTGGTGACTCACTTAAATTATCAACTAACTTTGGTCACATGAAATATCGACATTTATCTGTTCGATACCAAATAAGAGCATTCCTCCCAAATAAATCAACCGCAGACCGTAATAAAATCTCATGCGAAGAGTATCTTGCCATCTTAAGTTTATTCGTGTCAAAAAATGCTCTAAGTGAAATATCTTTAGATTCGCTTGGAAATCTAATTCCCCAAACGGAAAACAGCACGAACTTAGGAACAGCCAAAAATTGCTTCTTCTTTTGTTTCAGATCTACTATCTGAACTCAAAGATTATCGCAAAGCTAACAGATTTGGCTCAAGAATTGTGTAAAGAAGACAATTCAAATATGAACAAAAAATATAGATACGAGCTTCTTCTTTCGAATTAGAAGAAATATATCTATTAACCCTAGCAATAAAGAAAATAATCTTCCCAGAAATCTTTTCGTAAGTTAAAGATTGACGAGGATCTGAGAAAGTAACAAAAATGCTTTTGACAGCTTTAAATTTATTCTAAATCCTTTCAGAATCCTGCTCGAAAGTAATATGATGTTTAGGCATGCGAAAAGATGAAGGATTCAATATTCGTCGAAGAATATGTTGCATATCATCAAGGTAGCAAGGCTTGTAACACGGTGATTCTAACTTATATTCGGGCTCATCCTAGGACAGACGATAAACTTTAGGATCGATCTTATCTAAATGAAACCAACTTCATAAATGCAAGAGAAAAACACAGTAGACACGAAAATTCTACACGAAGAACACCAAAAGTTAACACCTTAACTTTCCTAAGGAAATCCAAATCTGAAAAAGAAATATCGCTGAAGATGGTCACCAAATAATGAAACTCGGAAAGTTGAAGCTGCATACTAAAATAACGAAACTTGGAGCCTGACTCTAAAGTGTAGAAATTTGGAATTTTACAGAGGCCAATGATAACGGTGCTGAAAATCTTGACACACTTTTCAAGCTAAGAAAACTGCAGCTAAATAGAACACAAAAAATCTACTAATGGTCGATTTAACTACGCATAGTTGTCAACTCGGGGTGCAGTCTGCCAGTCGAAGACGGTCTTGTCAGTTATTAATAAGTAAGCTTGCCACCATGTTAAATGAATAAGCAACACCCTTTATGTATTTGTACGTCGAGTCGAAAAACTGGAATTTCGTCTAACCCCGTTTTAGGTAACAATCGTTCTAAAAGTATAAACAATAACATTCTATTTTAGACCCAATGGCTTCCCTACTACCTAATGTGAACGGGTACAACAGAGTGTTTTGTCCGCCTCTCTGACGTCAAACAACGTCACATTATCCGACTTACGTTATCCAACGTCACAACATCGAGCTAACATAATCTGACGTCAAAGCATCCGACTGACGTCATCTGACGTGACATCCTGCCAACTTCACAGGCGTCATAACCTGTCTATATCATATAGCGCGCTATGTACGAGATGCGGTTAAAATGTCAGATGAAATTAAATATATGAAAACAACTTAAAAAAAATTAAGATGGCGCTTCGCCAAAAGGGCATTAATATAAATTTAAACATCAAGATAGAGTTTCGCCAAGAGAGTATTAATGTAATATATTTAAAAATTAAGATAGCACTTCAAATGGATATTAATATAAATAAAATTTAATAGTATTACTGACCAGATTTAACTTAATATTAAAAAGTCAAAATGTCTGACAATAAATTTTAATAGTATTATTGACCATATATGTATTTAAATTAATAGTTGAGTAACATTGCGAAATAATTTGAAAAAATACTCGTTGAATATGTTTTGCGGCTAGTAAGTACTTTTGTAAGTAAAATAAAATAGAATTTTTTTAATAATAATTAATTTTTCAAAAGTATATGTACATAATATTACATAATTTTTACAAATAAAATGTATTTATAATTCATTAGCCTAATCTCATTACTTCTACAGTAAAACGCAGTGTTGTAATGAAGTATAAAATTTCATATATACATAGAGCATTCAAAGAATTAATATGCCACGATAAAAATCTTTTTATATAGCTATATATATAGATATCCCTAATCATATGAGCACAAGTTTGTGATCTTGAATAATAAAATTTAATAAAGTCAAATAATTGTAAAACAGATAATTGTTGATCTGGTACGTAGACTTCCGCGGTCGTGGTCCATGCTATCTGCTTCTGGGTTTCCGGGCTGGAACCGCGTCACTTGTATATCTGCCGACGTTTCGTACCCATCTGTATGGGACATCTTCAAGGCTGAACTACTGCACTGAAACTGTTTCAGTGCAGCAGTTAGGACATCTTCAGGGCTGAACTACTGCACTGAAACAGTTTCAGATAGATAATTTTTGATTTAATTATTCCATATAGTTGTAGATGAATCACCAGTATGTCTTTATACACGCTATCTGATGACTGGAACTGAATCCCTTCATTTTACAAAATACTTCCCACTCATCTGTTGTGAAGAAGATGCACGAATTTGAATGATGGGCACATAACAATTAACTAGACTTGGACCTATGACAATTCACGTAGTTATTTCTCTCTAACGATCACTTCTTCATTCATTTTTAAGGCGTTATCAATGAATTCGTTGTAATTGCTAATAATGAAAACATTCCCAATAATAAATGTAACAATAAAAAAATTAATAAACAAAAAATCTATATACCATATACCATTTTGATAAGCACAACTTTACAGCACAAATAAAAATGAGAAACTAACTGGTTTTGAAAAAACTATAGTCTATTTAGGAAGAGCTTGTTACTGATATAGTGGGGTAGGTACTATCAACGTTGGCATTCACGAGGTTTAGACTATAAATGTACAAAATAATTAGAATTGCCAATTTATGTGCAAAAAATCGATAATTATTTTTCAAACACACCTCTGTTTATTCAATGATGTTATTATGACCCCAAGCTAGAGTATGTATCCCATCCCCATCAATAAACCGTTTATCATCGAAGGGTTACAAGGCCAATTTATTTTGTTCAAGGGAAGAAATTTGTAATTTCGATTTAAATATATGTTGACATCTATACACTAAATTGCCTTAAAATAAACAGTCCTTAAAGTCCTCCAAATTAATATCGTATTTTTAACATTCTTCTTCACTTCCTTTGATTTCTTTGTCTGTCCTGAACCTCAATAGTATAAACTTTAGCGCGTAATCCAGCAAATTAACTCGTCACCTTACCGGCATCCTTATTTTTCATTTAACAGAGAATTGCCTTGTTTTGAAGAGGTACATTGTAAACACTGGCAGCCGAAAAGTTCGAAGTATCAAATTTAGAGATTTAGCTTCGTATCACAATATACATATATTATCAGTGGTAATTTTTAAAATAAAACTGTCTGTATCCATACAACATAGATTCAGCTTTTCAGCATACACCTGTTTTAAACAATCATAATAGAACTTGTACATTAGCATTTTAAGAAAAATACTAATTTTCTTAAAATTCAATTTTGCTGTTAAACTGGAAGCCTTTATCTTCCTAATGAAATATTAACTTCACGTAACATCCTTGTCGACATTTTCATAGACCAAAGACTCAGTTATTTAATAATTTAAACACTAAAACGCGATGAATTTTAGTAATTTCGAAATTATTGTCCAAAACCTATTTCAAATTTCTATAGTGTATAACATATTTCAATTTATTGTACATTTTTCAATTAATTTCTTATTGTAAAATAGTCAAGTTCTCAAGGAGAAAAAATAAATCGATGTAGTTATCGTGTAGGACTTTTAGATACTCAATATCTCCAAAAAGTACCCATTAACCATATCTATTAAAAAATATTTAAATTTTCAATTTCAACATTCGATAACCAAAGAAAACCATCATATGGTAAACAATGTGACATCGCCCACCCATACAAGTTATTCGTATCCCTTTAAACTAAATATAAATTTGAAGAGCTCACATCATATATATTTATTATTTGCAGCAGCACATCTTAAACATGGTTGCGTTAACCCACTCCATATCCTTTTTTTAAAGAATATATATATATATATATTTATATATTGTTATATAATATACGTTTCAACATGGCACTCCACGAAAGGCCCGACAACTTATAATATTAAATGGGATCCATCCCGTAAGCACTATGATAAATATTACAGAAATTATATCAGTTAACAATAATACACCTGCTTTTAAAAATAAATTTCAGTAGTCTAATATATTTTTACACACAAACTTGTGCGCATAATATAAATTCAAAATTTCTTCTCCTGATAAGGAGCTATGGAATTTACATATTGAGTTGTTGATTGCTGGTTTATACAATCGATCAAAGGTATCTATATATATAATTGCAAGTAAAAAGTCCTTTACTCTAATTAAAGTAAATTGATCAGCATCCTCGTAATGAAATTTAAGAGAAATAAAATCATTGGAGAATAAATTGTTTAATAATTTATTGATGAAAGATGCTATATAGCAAAAAAAATACAAAAATTGTAAATCTTTTATAAACAAGTACTGCTAAGATTGTGAAAGAACACTGGAAAGAATTTTGAATTTTTAAATTTTAGTTGCAGTTTAAATGCGCGATATCCCAAAATTTCTCAGTTAAATTACAATGTTCCACTACTTTATTTTCATTACAAGATTTTTTACAAATGTGACATATAACCGCATTATTAAAATCAATTCTCTTAAAAGGGGTTAATGGACACATCGGAAAGACAACTTTTAAAATATTTTCATATACGAGGTCGCATTATGTACCTAGCGCCTGACGTAACTTTTCTGCCTTCGGTGCGGTCGGTTTTTTCACCGAATAATGTTGTGTCTTGTTACAGTGCATTTTTTTGCAAAAGTATTTTCGTTTACTCGTTGTTTTTTGTAATGTCGGACTTAAGTAAACAGCGTGCCACCCAATCGGACAGTTAATCAGACATTCTATTTGGAGGTTCTGGGGAGACTGCATAACAGTTTCCGACAAAAGAAGTGCGATTTCTGGCAGACAGGGGAATGGTTTTCCCACCATGACAATGCACCTGCTCATACAGCCTTATCGGTCCTTTGTCCCTCACTCCCTACTCACCTGATCTTGCTCTGTGACTTTTTTGTTTCCAGGTACGGAGAGGGATATGAAAGAAAGTCGTTTTAAGGACATGGAAGAGGTGAAGGAAAAGACAATACGACTCACAATTATACAGAAAACGAGTTCAAACAATGGTTCCAACAATGTAATGATCGATTAGATAAGTGTATAAAGTTAAATGGAAAGTATATTGAATGTGTTAAGGTCATTTTGTAAAAAAAATAAAATATAGATTTTTATAGAGAAATTCCGGTTATTTTTAGATACCCCCTCATATAGCTTTGACATCATCCATCAAACGCGTGGTAAATAATGTTGAACAATCTAAACCAGCATACGTCACAAATTTATTTAAATTACAATCATGCTTTCAAACAATATTATACACAAAACTGTATGGAACATCCTTATGTGATTCATGCGTATACGACGAAAATCGTTTACACGAATGAATTGGTTCAAACATATCTTTTTCAAAATCATAAAATTTCATAACATTTTGGAATTCCATATCCCCCAATTTTGTATTACGCAGCTCAGTTAAAGGAAGAATGGTGTATAAAAGAGTACGATCATTTTGTGGACGTCTGTTTAACTTTTCCGCTGAAACATAATAAATTAAACAACTATCGCACAGATGTAATCGAGACACTTTAGGCATTTATAACTTTTTATTTAAGGTAAAATTAGTATGTAATTAACACGTATTCGAATTTCACCCATTCCTCAATCAGCAATAAATTTACATGAACATCTTTTCATATTTACAAACAATATTTAATTCCAAACTGTATGGTATATGTTAGAATCAATTACCGCAACATAAATAAATTGGTTGAAGCAAGCATTCAAAATCTGCATATACAACAAGCGGATCAAACATTTCTTTTTTTAAATCACTAAACTTTAAACATTTTAGTGATCTATATTTCCTAATTTTGTTTCATGGGGCTCAGTTAAAGGTAAAACACCATATAATTGATTACAATCACTTTGTTGATGATCGTTTAATTTTTTTGTGCATCAAAACAAACTAAATACACATTATATTTATGATGTTCTTTATGATTTATTTGAGATGAAATCAGTCTGGAGCGATTTTCAATTAACACGTAATGAGATTTCCCCCCTTCCTCAGTCAATAATAAATTTACATTGACATCTTTTCTATTTTGTGTGACGTAAATTCCTCCAATACCATAATCTTTCGTTTCTGAATTATATGCCAAACCGTATATATTATCGGTTAAATCACTTAAATTTTCTGTTTTAAATAAATATTTCTTAATTTAATTGTAAATTTAAAACGGTGGTATAATGAGGGTAAGAGCAACCCTATGTGCCGATCTATTTACAGGGTAGAGTGCTGCCATCAAAGACCAAGCTAGACATGCATCGTCATTATTTTGAATATTAGTGGATGCTCCTTTTTTGCTTTATTGAAGCAGGCAGTTTCTAGTATGATGATCCATTGAGGAGGGTAAAAGAATTTATATATATTTCTAAATACGGAAAGGAAATTAACGCCCATCTAGAGTCTCTCTCTTAGAACTTATCTAGCTTTGTTATATGTATGTGCCAAAAATATCGCCAACGTCATTAATTGCATCACAGTGGTGTATCGGGTGTTGGAGGATTTTAATTCATATATTTGCTCATCTGCTTGTGGTTTCACGTAACGAGCGAATAACTGAGATTGTGCCTTATCAGTAATATTTATAAGTAGCTGGCACGATCGTAATTTAGATGCAGCCGAAAATGTTCATATATAAATTTTATGCGATGCCATGCGATTTTTGAAGCTGTTGGAAATTTTTTGCACTCCATCCTATAATAGAAAGGTATTTTTCGATAAATACTGTTGCGAACCAAGATATCCTCCATACAGAGCTATATTATAAAATCAAAATCTGCAGCAGCGCAACCCCACTTCGAAGTCGTCGATGACGTTGCTCCTCTTGGAAGGTGGCGCATCTTGCCCACATTCCAACGAGTGCAGTCTCTTGCGATGGCTTATCAAGTTATGTTTCCTCATGAAACTTTTTCCGCAATCACCACACATGTAAACTGTAACGTTGATACATGGATGTCTATGAAGAGTGTCCAAACGAGCGAAAATCTTCCCACACTATTTGCAATCTATCACTTATACTAGAAATTTATTTATAATTAACATATGTAAAATTAGAATATATTTAACAAATTAATATTAAATAAAAAATATAAAAGTAATTAAATTTTTAACTTACTTAAAAAAATACATACGTAATATTAGTAAAAATATAGAAAGTTAATATAAAAGCCATTTCCTTATTAAAATTTTATTTAAGGTATTAAATAAAAGTATAAAAATTTAATAAACATTTAAAATTGTGAATTGAAGTAAAAGAAAGAAATAGATAATTTACTTACATATAATTATACTTCACAAAATGTTAAAAACAGGTGCAAGCTCTTTGGATGCTAGTGACGCATTAACTCGAAAACAATGTATACTTCATAAATATAAATGCTTTATCTGCAAATAAACGTCCACGACTTCTATTCTGGACCAACATGTTTTTCTGAAATCATCAATACTTCCATTAATATTGCAATGCATTGCATTTGTTATCAAATAATTTTCTTGTTAGTGGTTTTAGAAACGTATAAGCTTTTTTATATTACTTTTAAAAACGGCTAAATTTAAAAAAAAATTTCGTGTATGAAAAATATAGAAAACAAAAATTGTAGACATTTTTTTCTATTTAAATGTCGTATAATAATCATAAAAGATATAAAAATTTGATATGAAATATTATTAAAATTTAAAACTGTCTAAAAGGAGATTTACTTACTTATAATTTTACTTTACAAAATGTTATAAAAGAATGTGCTTTGATTTCCAATGATATACTAAGTTCGAAACATTAATAACTTCATTAATATAAACACCCTATATGCAAATAAGCGTTCGCAACTTCTATTCTGTTTATATTAAAATGTTTGTACAGTAAAAAAATAGAATTTTCTTTTAGTAATTTTAAGAACGTATGCAAATGTACATTTTTATATTTATTTTAAAGCTTACCATAATTTGCTAAGCTGTCTTAATGACATGTAAAGTTCGTATTCTATGTAATTCTGCGACAAGCGACTAATCACAATTCGAGATAGCAAATGAAAATGAGAAAAGAGCAGCAAAACTAACAACATTAGTAAAATAGTAATAAATGTACAAAATGAAAATATGGAATTATTAGTCCACTGAGAAGAGGTAAGAAATACTTAAAGTTTCGAAATACCACAAAAAGACAAGCTCCTCGCTACTCCAAAAATCATGATTTTTTTAAATTCGAAAAACTGTAGCTCACTAAAAATAAAGAAATAAGGAATAAAATCTGCCAGGAATGGATTTGATTACCCAAAGTTGTCCAGCCAAGATGAAGCTTGCTAGCTTGCACAGTCGAATACAGTCGTATAAGTTGTTAAATGAAGTAAGACTACCTTGTTAAGTGAATAACGCAATACCCTTTCTACGTCCAAAAAAGTAACATTAGAAAATTTATCTTGCTTAAGACAGTAAAAAAAAGGAGACAAAAAAGTATTTCTAGAATACGCAGAAAAATTAACTAATGAATACAAAGGGATTACATAAAATTCGGATACTAAATTTCACAAAGCAGGAAAGAAAAAACTATTCTGCGTTGTTGACGATGTTTGCAGTGATGGTTCTGTCTAACCACATGGTAACGCCCTTGAAATGTAAATGTTACACTTAATTAAGTGCTCGATCTTCGTAGTTAATTAATACCAAAGTTTCATAATTGATTGGCACTCACAATCTTTACTTAACTAGTACTTAATATTCGCAATGGACCGGGACGTAAAATTTTTGTTTGACTAGTATTTAATACCTTAAAATAAAGACAAGAAAAGATATTAGAAAAATGGTTCCTGTTAAAGATGAGTATAGATAAAAAAACATACCCTTCATTTGAAGGGTTGAAAGGCTTTCTTATTGTCATGAAGTCAGTTAACGTTGTTAACGGTACGGTTTAAACCAAATTCGATTATTATTCCACAATAACTAAACGTACTTTGTTCTTTGTTCAAAACGCTTGAAGTAAACTATCTCCACCGCTTGGTAGATTTCCAAAATTCAAAGTGGCATGCTCATCTATTCATAAAATAAACCAGAATATGCGCTTCGAAAACAAATAAAGAATAGACACAAAACACGACAAAATCGCGAAAAAAACATCCAATAGCGATAATAAACTCATCAAAGGGAATACAAAACAAA
Organism: Dermolepida albohirtum; assembly: GCA_031893035.1. Classification (NCBI taxonomy): domain Eukaryota; kingdom Metazoa; phylum Arthropoda; class Insecta; order Coleoptera; family Scarabaeidae; genus Dermolepida; species Dermolepida albohirtum. The sequence continues at coordinate 38,196 of JAVIWB010005182.1, forward strand.
CGAGACAACTCAAAAACAAAACAATTGAAAGAGAAACAGTTCACGAATATACCCTAATACAACAGGACACATTGTTTGATACTGGCACGTAACCCTTAACAACAATAACGATATTCATGATTGAAAAAAATGTTATGTTTAAGAACAACCAGAAAGAAGTAAAGTAAATTCTAGATCGATAAATTAACATAAGAAAACTACATATAAAAATGCATTTATTAGAGCAATTATTAAATAGAAAAAAAAATTACTAAGTAGAAAACAACTCACGATGGGTGAATGGGTTTTGTCTACCTGTGTAATTAAATGATGTGCAAAGGATTGAGAAATAAAAATTACAGAATATAAAAATACTTCCCTTGTGACGCTAGGACGTGCTTGCCAAAAAATATCTTGCTGCAACAGGATCTTGATAACGCGTCAAAACTGTACGAACACACAAGTGTTAAGACGGCAAGAAAAGCAAGAAATGTACGAGGTAAAAGCGCTAAAGAGAAAAGCGAAAGTATTTACCGCGTGTTGGTTTACATATGAGCTAGTGGGGCGCGGTAGTGTTGTCGAAGAAAAAGGTAGAGAACGAAAAATGCAGCAATCAGAAAAATCTGACGGTAGAATATTATCAAAATTCACAATACCCTAAATGGACCGCTGTATTGATTAAAGCGAGCTACAGGTTCGTGATAGAAAGACAAAGCAAATAACACCTTACAGTAGGTGTTTTGAAGTTAATATAAGAAAGGTAAGCCGCAATTATTCTACTTGAAAAGCAGTTCAACAGCGGTATATATGTGAACTTCTACTCAATCAGATAAGTTCAATATTGCTCACGGGAAAAAAATAATCTCAGATAAAACAATAATTAATCTCATCAGGAATATAACATAATTAAATGGGACTTTACGTACGTTACAAACGTATGGTGATTTTTGGGAACTAGGATTTCGGCGGGAACCAGCCAGACATCCATGTAACGATAATTCTCTGTAGAATGTGTATTAGCAACTCGAAAGGTGTATACAAGAGTTTTGTAAATTAACGTACGGCATTAAAATGATTTAAAAAAACGTAAGCAAGAATATATGCATAGCGTAACAAAAAATATAAATTGGGCAATCCCGTGAAGACTCCTCCTTACGTTTATGTATATATGTCGACTGCTTCTTTCAGGAGTTGCACCGTGTTGGTATCGTTGAACTCTAGAAAGGGCTATTCTCTAGATGAGCTTTCGCCAATCCTACTGTTACTTTTCTCAAACAACTGCTGCTGCTGCTGTTGCCATCGTTCATCGAGTGATAGTGCTTGTTATTCCCCTAGATGCCGCTATTTGTAGGTTTGTATCGGATGTGAGTGAAGTGGTTATCAGCATATGCAGTGTGGGAGTTCGGTCATATGTTATTTTCTGTGCTTTTGTCATCGTGTCTGTATTTTGATAAAATATTTTGCTATATGTTAGGTAGTCTCGATCTATCATCCCTTTCATACAAAGTGTTTGGTCGTTTCTCAATTTTGATGATTTCTCTAATTATTCTTAAGTGAAAATGGTCTACGCTATTGTGTTTTGAGTCTAGAAAATGTTCGGACAACAAAGAGGATGAATCTCTATGTGCTATCGCATTCTTATGTTCTTCCTTGTTAGCAATTATTCTGCGATTCGATTGTCCTACGTATATGCGGTAGCAAGAACCGCACTGTATTTCATAAGTTTCTTGATCGTCGAAGTTAATTTTGTCCTTCGGATGCTTAAGGAACTATACCCCCTTTAAAGCAACTACCTACCTCTACGTCCAATAATGAGCTCGATATATTCTCCCATGCAAAAACTTGCAAGATACCTTGCTAAAACGTTATAACATACACCGAAACAATATAATCATATGTAAAAACTCTGAACACTTTATACAAATCATATAAACGAAAACACTGCAATCGCGAGATCTGTTTGTTAATTTCGACGTAACGTCACTTTCTACAAGAATACCAATCGACGAAGCCATAGGCAAAATTTAGTAAAATGCACACCTGACAGTCATAGATTTGGTGCAATACTGTTAGGCGGAATAGTAAATAAATATAAAATAGGAATAACGTTATAATATATAATACTCGTATAATATATTATATATAAGAAGTTCTTGGTAAATAATTATGCTATTTATTTAGTCAAAACTTTAAAAAGGAAACCTAAATATAGAATATATCCAAGAAGACTGAAGCAGACGGAGGTCTTAATGGAACCCTATTTTTTACAATAAGAAATAAAGAAGAAATTGAAGACAGATAGCAATAATTTTTTCCAGTAAAATAAAGTCGTTACTGAGAGGATAGCGCATGCGCGTTGGAATTAAGGAAGATTGCGTTGAAAAACAAAATTATCGACAAAATCATATCATTCTTTCATCGTCTAGTTTCGAGGGTAACTAGAAAAGTTTTCTATCTGACGATGAAAGAATGATATGATTTTGTCGATAATTTTGTTTTTCAATGCAATCTTCCTTAACTCGAACGCGCATGCGCTATCCTCTCAGTAACGACTTTATTTCACTGGAAAAAATTATTGCTATCTATCTTCAATTTCTTCTTTATTTCTTATTGTAAAAAATAGAGTTCTATTAAGACCTCCGTCTGCTTCAGTCTTCTTGGAAATATTCTATATGTAGGTTTCCTTTTTATAGTTTTGACTAAATAAATAGCATAATTATTTACCAAGAAAATACTCAATATTATTTTTTTTTATTTTACGTTTTAAGGAATTAAATAAAGTTAAGTAAAATAAAGGTTGCATATAAATATTGATGGTATTAAGAGGGCTGTAGTGAAATATTAAAATCATGTAATACGCTTCTATAAAACAAATACCCTTATGATTTATACCTACATTCAAATATGTATGCACACGGGTCAGACTAACACATACTGGTGAAACGATAAAGATTGTTTCGTGTACATGTGATGGCCAAACTATGTGCACTAGTATACTAAATAATAAATCATTCGTGTTTAAAAATAAAATTATGAAAACTACAAATCAAATCGCAAACAAACGGGTCACAGCTATATTTCGAGCTTGTATTCAAGGGAAGTGTCATAAAAGTTGGCATAGCGATGTTGATGGTGAGGCGTGCGGGCGACTAGGGAAGAGTTGTTAGCAATTGGAGAGAGAGGTAAAACGTGAGAGCTTCGTCCAGTCCGGAAGGCGGCTAAAATATTATCGACAAAACAATAGAACCACTTCCTGGTCGGTGTACAGTATCGTCCGTTGCTGTAAAACAAATTAAAAATATTATTGTTTGCCCACTCTTAGTGTCCTAAAAATGGACGAAAGGATAAAATACGACATGGCATAAAACCGTCATATCGGTCATCAGCGTGGTATTAAATGAGATGTGATGAAAATTGCTTGTGTTATTACGAAAAAGTTAGCCGACAAGCAGTAATGACTACAGGTTATGTGTTTATTTCGCGTGTTATCTAATTACACGGATCGTAAATTCAATAGAAATAGAGTTCCTGTTTCAAATCTTTAAATACAATGGAATAGATGAAATTGCACGTACTTTAATTTCTTTGTTATCATATATACTAAATCTACTAATAAAATACTTATAGTATAAAATTCTAGCACTAACTAACCGTTAATTACCAGTCACTTAATTAACGAAAAATATTTAACGAAGTCGTTTATTTATTTATATAATTTAATAATAATTTATATATTGTATATATATACATATATCGGTTATTAACACTTATGGTTGATATATAACCCCTTTGCACATTAATTTTCGTATTCCGTACACGGCAAAAACCCACGTGAAACAAATTCTGTACACGATCTGTACCGTCGTTGTCCCACATAATTTTAAAGAAAAAATGTATTCTAGTCTTAAACTATCCTAAAATAAGATAGCTGCGAGCGTTGACAAAACCCTCCCTTGTCTATCATATGAGAGGTCAAAAAGAGAAGAGTTACGGGTGGCTCAACACATGGCCCTTATTTTGCAAAATGTACATGCTTTCATATGCACTAATTTAGGATAATTACCCACATTCTTTACCAAATGCAAACAATCCACGGTTACACTATGATTCATTTCCAACACATATTTTGCTAAACCGGATTTTAATGGTCGACTAAATTTGATATCCGCAATATGCTTTTTATACCTGGTTCCTAACGATCTTTTGCTTGGCCGGTGTATTGTTTACTATATTCTAGACATTTCATTCTGCAAATTTCCGATTTTTGGTTGTCCTCGACTTTGTCTTTAGCATTTCCTAATAGGAATTTAATGGAGGAAATGCGAAAGATAGAGTCGAGGATAAAAAAATCGAGTTTGTTTGGATTTGGTAAAGAATATTGATAATTAACGCGAATTAGATGCATATAAAAGCATGTACATTTTAAAAACAAAAGCCATGTGTTAAACACTGACATGGTCCTACCCATAACTCATCTCTCTTTGACCTATTATACGATTAACAAGCAAGAGTGTAGTAAGCGCTTGCAGGTACTTTTTTAGGATAATTTAAGGCTAGAATAAAATTTTTTGAAATTATGAGAAACGAATATAGGGTTTTTTGCCGAAGTTTCCAGATGCGACGCTGTTTAATTATCTGATGACGCTGACAATTTAATAGTTGAAATACATATACAGAATACGAAAATTAATATGGAAAAGGGTTATATATCAACCTTAAGTGATTAAGTTAATCAACCACAGGCTCCATCAAATATACCTTAATATTAAATAATATAAATCATATTGAAAAATATGAATTCATTGCTTATTTCTTTAATTGTTGCGTTTTGTTAACCTAACAGACAAATTATAATCCATATTAACATTACTTATAGTGAAAAGTCTGTACAGTATTATACTTTGTTCATTTGGTGTCAAATATGTGCCTTTGTAATTAATAACTTGCTCCCTTTGTTAATCTTGGTTTTATCCAACGTTTTCCACTTCATCTTGTTTGTGTAATACCTTCATTACTTTATTATTCTTATATATATTGGTCCCAATATTATTATTTCTGCTAATTATTCTTTCTTTTACTTTTCTATATATACGTCATCCAATTGTTTCATAGAACCTAGAATTAACTATTTACTATTGAAAATTAAAAGCACACACATTTACCTTTCTTTAAATACTATTATTTCTTACATCCCATACATTGTATATTAAGAACTTTCTTTAAATTCAATTGTTTCTTACATCTAATTACTGTATCTCTATTTATAACTTTTTCATAAATGTGTTGTTTACATGTGATATAATCATGTCGTCCTTTATCCTATTGCCACAGTTATGTTAATTTATCGATCTAGAACTAATGCTTTGAGTTTACTTCTTTCTGAGAGTTGTTAAAGTAATAATTTTTTGTCAGCTCACATGTTATCGTTATTATTGTTATTGTTTCACAGGTTAGGTGTTGATCTCAAGTTTTATTACGTTTCCGCAACATATCGTGTAGTTCCTGCCGTATTAGATTACGTTCGTGAAGTATTTTTTAGCGGGCATTTCGTTTTAAGTTATATTTAAGTTAATTCGTAATCTAGTATGTTTAATTATTTAATGAGTTCATTACTGTTATTGCGTGGTTTTCGTTGATTGTTGGTGATGTTTGCGTTTATTCCTTCGGTTGGTTTCTTAGCGTGTGTTCCACTTAATCTTGTGTATATGCACTAGCTTTGTTTTTGAATTTGGAGATCTGTTAAGTGAAAGGTACATTTTTATCATCAAGCTTCCTACAACATATAATACACGCTTTCCTGTGTTTATTTTATCATAATAATTCTGGATTTTTGACGCCTCTGTTAGATGATTTAATCGAAATCAGATTTAAACGTAGAAATAGTAGCGATATTTGCATTATAGGCCAATCAAATAGAAAGTATATATTTTGTACATCTCCATCTTGAACAGTTTTACAATTTTTCTTAATCTCGTTGTCGTTGTTTGAGAGTGCTAAACACTAACAAATACAAGGTTCAAGTGCAAATTTTATGCACTTATTAATTAGAAATTGTTAATGATAAATTACATCTTGTGAGCACAAAATCACCAATGTTCTTTGTAAATTTACTAACCACTAGTTAAGGTAATTTTCTTTTTGTCCATTTTCTCGAATTAATTTACTGCGTATTCAAGAAATACTTCTTTATTTCCTTTGTTTGCTATTTTAAACAATTGAAATTTTCTAGATTTTATTTCTTTATATTTATTTAACTTGCTGAAATACCTATTAAATAAATTAAACATAATTGTATAAATTATTCATTCGTAAATTTTTCTTTTATAAACAAAACTTCACTCTGTTTTGGGAAAATTGCTTAATTTGTCTTTTCTTATTTATAATTTGTTATAGAGACTAGAACATGAAACCTATGACTATTGACTAGTTAAATTTTGTATTTTTAATATTATATATCATTTTTCTCAATTTAACAGTAATACACGCATTATTTGCAATTTAGCTTCTTTTTATTAATTATAGCGAAATTACGTTTTCATTTTGTGTTTTTGTAATCATTTTGTCATTGTATTGAGACGTTTGAAATTTAAAGCGGGGTACGAGACTTCTTGTTCCATCCGACGTACAAATATACAGATACAAATTAACCTTCGGTATATTTCTTTAATTTTCTTTAGTCATAGATTCTTTAACTCAAATATTTTGTCATGTAACACCGACACAAATAATTGACAGAAGTTAACACTGTTTAGTTCATGATTTTATTTTAATAAGAGTATGCAAAGAAACAACTGTTGAAAATAAAATCAGTCCAATCTTGTAATAGCCTCGATTCTCAGAATCGAAGTTAAGAATAATCCTATCCAGCTCCAAGTATATGAATTTTTGAGACAGTTGTTACGCTCCTCTCTATAATAAAGTCTAATTTGAATTATAGCATTACAAGCTCGTATTGCTTACTTTGGATAAAAAACTAGCTAGTGGATTCGATATAGGAACACTCCCCTGTTCCTATATGAAAATTCTTCAGGAACGCTACAGTATTTAATGCTGAAACACATGGATTCTTCAATACGTGCCAATTGGAAGATAACAGAAGTTGGGCAATACAAAGGAAAATAAAATAAAAGAAAAAGAAAACTCTTAATCAATTGTTAACAGTCAACTCATTTATTAACGAGAATGCCCATATAGAGAACAATTACTCTCAAGCACGCCAAGATTAAACAAATAATCTTGGTATACAAGATCTCAAAGTTACTAACAAAAATTTCACTAAAAATAATCAATATAGGAAGAAAGATAATTATGGTAACTAAAATAACTAAGTCAATTCTAAGAATTCCAGCAATTTGTCAAGTTTGAAAGAGTAATATTGGTCTCTCAGATCTGAAAGTTATTTGCATAAATACCAGCCAATTACTAACATTAATGGAATAATACTGGCAGTTCAGATCTAAATTTATTTGTGCAGATACCAGCCGGTAATATTAATAAATGATACTGGTATGTCAAATCTAAAGTTATTATAGTATATATATATATATATATATATATATATATATATATATATACCAGAAAAATTATTAGTGACAAAATACGGCTGTTCTACTAAGTAGATCCCTAATAATTCTAAGCTAATTAGTTTCAAACGAACTTAAATAATAGCTTCTTATCGATAAACAAAGTCATAAGTTGGACTGTATACGCATACAGTTTACAAGATATTACATTAACGTTATATGTTTCATTTGCCGAAGAAACGTCTACTACTAATGTCTCTTAATGATCAGCTAATTACTTTTACAATATGATACGTTGACTTTAATTATAGTTGAATTACTGATGAAAATAAAAACTAATGGCTACTAAAATGTATAGCTTGGAAGCAACGCTTAAAATTTGCCTTCCTTGGCCCACTTGATGATGCTGCATCGAGATAAGGCGGAGGCTGTTCGAGTCATCAAAAGCTTGTGGCGATTACAGTGTATGAAAGGTCTCCATACAGGCTACAAGATATTCACAGGATGACATAGTTCCTAATATAAATGATACAGCTTCCAAAACAAACACAGCGTTATGTGGTGTTGCTAACTTTTACTAGAATCACTAATTATGAAGACAAAAAAACACCAAGGATTTCAGGTGATATTTGGAATCCTGGAAATTTCGCAAGAAAACGATAACAACTAGTCAACTTAAATAATTGTATTTAATAATTCCTTCTCAGTTATCGTGGAGGGTTGTAAAAAGAATTCCAAACGAGCCTAGCACAAGAAGGTGTCAATGGGTCTCCACACGTGGTTTCGACAAAGGAGTTTTCACAAATAAACTAATCCAATTTTGACAAAATTAAATTTAAGCACAACGAAATCCGAAAATCGTCGAAGGAAGTAAAGCATCCTCCCCTGAATAACTAATTTAACACTATGAAGAAAGACGGTTCGAAAGTCTCGAATGTTTTTTTAACTTAACTATAAAAAAGTCCAAGAACAGGACACAATAAAGTGTCGTAATTTCCATTCCTAACCTAGTATGAAACCACACTTACGATATTATCAACAAGATGCTCTAATGATATCGCATAGAAAAGATAAAAATGAGTTAAGCCAATTTCAATTAATTAATTACAAAACAAAAGGCCGCTAGCATTAGAAACTCAAAACCAGGACCATAATAGTTCAAATTAAATATGATGGAAATTGTGCTTTTAGTAATTCCGATGAATATATTGATAATTGAAAAATTGGCCAATATTTCAGAAAAAGTATTAAATTACTACGTACAGTGAGGTTCACGAAATGGAATGTTATTAGTTTGCATTTCTTTATATTCATTATTGAAGCTTTTATACGAACATTTCTCTTTATATTCATTTTTCTGTCATTCAGTGTTTTCCATGTACCTCTTATCTATGCGATGAATACATTAATGATTCAGGGAAGGATTCTTCCCTTTGTCACCATTGAGAGTTGATATTCTTATTTTACTTTCAATCTTTAGAGATAACACAGATGAGGGTGGGGACAGCCGTTCGTCCTATAGATAAGAGTTACAGGTCCGTTCTCTAACTACTTGTTGATAATTGCTTATCTTATTCGAAAAGTTTATCTATGTTCCTCCAAATGCGCGAATCGCCCTTGAAAATGCAATTTTCTTAAATATAATATCTTTAGTTAGAAACCTAAGTCATATCAACTTCCGCCAAGAAATGTAAAGACAATAAACAGAGAATTAAGTTAAATTTAATTTCACTCCATTTTGTAAACAATCTGCATAACATTTTGGACTCCAATTAGATTCTCTGGTAGCTTTTAAATGTATTCTTCACATGACTTCCTGCAGAAATCCCAGAAGAAGAAATAAGAGAGCATTAACTCTTATTTCTTCTTTTGAGATTTCTCCAGGATATTATGGGGGCCTGAAATGGTCTACAGATTGCCTACAAATTAAGGAAGAGTTGAATTTAACTTAACCCTCTGTTTATTACATTTAGGTTATAAATATATTCTTCTCATGTCCTGCAGAACTACTAGAAGAAGAAATAATCGAGCATCGACGTTAACTTATGGAGCAGTGGGTTTTCTACTTGACACAAATTTAATATGACTTGATACCAAACAAATTTATTAAGTAAACATTGTAAAAAGAAATTTTTTTCTAATATAGATCAATATCTGTTTTGCGACTTATAAAATTATTAAAGGAAATATTTAATAAATCGAAATGTAAATCACTAATATACGACAAGATTATTGTGCTCTTAATATCAATTCCAATTCCACATATACACTTTCTTGAAATGAGAGATATAGTCGATATAATAGAATCAGCTGCCGAATTCTCTTACCTTGCTATAGGCTAAAAACACTAGCAACCAATTTCAATTAAAATTCATTGTCTCTTTTATAGTTTTAACATAATTCTAGGCATCAGTGTGAAAATTATCATACTTACAGCATTTCTTATATTTATTCGCATTATTAGATTAATGCAGACAAATATTCTTATATTTGTTTTAATATTTTTTTCAATATCATCGTTCTTGAAGGGTGAAAAAAAATGAAAATATATTGCTTTCAAATGTATTTACATTTTCTGGCAACTTTTTGTAAATAACTAATTATTAGTACAATAGAACCTCTGCATACGTATGGTTTAGAATATGTTCAATTCGGAATAAGTCCTGTTTGGACTAAACAAATTTTTTTTGGTGTACGACTTTTGTTCGGTATACGACTTAATTCACTTATACGCGCCGCATACGAATAAGCAGCACCATAGTGCCTCAGTATTAGTAAATTTATATTGACTTCATTTTGTTTGTAACTATGTGATTTCTGGTGAGAGGAGCCATTAGTTAATGTATATACTTCTTTTCGGTGTATTAGATCAAACTAGATCTTCACGGTGCCATAGTCTATAACTTTATTAAATTTGTTCGGATTTTAATTTTTAATTAAAATTTTATTATTTTTACTAATTCCTGAACAGCAAAAAGGCAAATGAAAACAACAGAAAACTCAAAGAATGACTAAAATCACAATCAAACTGAAAAAAGAGAAGAGATAGTTGAGAAATATGAAGGTGGGATGCGTATTCGAGATTCAACTGTTGCATACCGTATTCCGAGAACAACGATATCCACAATCGTAAAGAATAATGGTATTATTAAATCTGCTAACGTTGCGAAAGAGGTTAAATCAATCTCTAAATAGAGATCAGAGGTATTAGACCATGTTGAGAAATTGCTTTTGCTTTGGATAACTGAAAAACAGTGTGCTGGCGATGGCGTATCAGAAGTAACTATTTACGGTAAGGCTAAAAAGATATATGCTGATTTCACGAAAAATCAGGTGGGAACTAGCCAGGAAAGCAAAGTGTTTAAAGCCAGCTATGGTTGGTTTATCAATTTCAAAAAAGACCGGTATTCATAGTGTTGTATGACATGGGAAAGGTGCAAGTGCCGATAAAGTTATCGCACATGATTTGTTAAATATTTTGGAGAGTTGGTGGAAAGTGAACGTTTTATTCCTCAGCAGGTTTTCAATTGCGATGAAACTGATATATTTGAGAAGACAATGCCAAACAAAACCTACATCACACAAGGAAAGAAGTCATTGCCAGGGAACAAACCAATTAAGCACAAACTAACTCTTTTGTCCTGTAGTAATGCTAGTGGGGATTGTAAAATGAAATCATTGCCAGGACACAAGCCAATGAAGCACAGACTAACTCTTTTGTTCTGTAGTAATGCTAGTGGGGATTATAAAATGAAGTCTTTGCTGATTTACCGCTCTAAACCCGGTTACATGTCAGCTGTTTGTTATAAGGTGATCAAATAGCAAAGCTTGGGTAACAAGGCAATATTTCACTGAATGGTTTAATGTTGTGTTTGGAGCAAGTGTAAGAAGTTATTTACAAGAGAACAATCTACCTTTGAAGACTCTACTACTAATGGACAATGCACCCTCTCATCCACCAAGCTTGAAGGATTATGTCTTGCCTGAGTAAGACTTCATAATTATAAAAATTTTTTCAGTAATATGACTCCTCTTATTCAGCCTATGGATCAGCAGATCATAGGCAATTTCAAGAAACTTTATACTCAAGTCTTATTCCAGAGGTGCTCTCAAATAACCTCCGAGACAGAATTAACTATTAGAGTGTTTTGGAAAGCTTGGCAGGGAGTTTCCCACATAACAATGAACTCCGCTTGGAGAAATTTCTGACCACAAGCAGTAACCGAAAGGGACGTCGAATCTAAGGCCTTTGGAATGGAGATTATTGTTTCTCTGGAACATGGAACTGGATATATATGATGATGTAGTAGTAGTTCAGTAGTTCACTAATTCTTTGACATAATTAGTGAAAGAACACAATCGAAAACTGACTACTGAGGAGTAATAGGAACTGGAGAACGATGAGCATCAAACTAGAATGAATAGACTCTCTTAGAGAAGAAAGAGTTAGAAGAAGCTCCTTTTTCGTTAATCAAAGAAATCCTTGGAAAATGAATGAACCTGACTTGAATTGTGAATTAAAATTTTTGTAGAAAAATACCATCCAGACAAAGTTGAAACAAATCGCAATAGCATCATCAAATCAGACAATGTCGTACTTTAGAGACTTTCTGAGAAGACAGACACAAAGTTCTTTGGACAGATTTTTAATAAAAGTTTCTGATACTAGTGAAAAGCGATAAATGATGGAAAAGTAAAACCCTTCAGAATGGGAATCTTCTTCCATGGAATAATTTTTTTTTATTTTTGTTTTTATATTTTAGTTTTAAGGAGAGTTTAATTTGATTTTAATTTAATGATTAAAGAATATAATACAATAAAATAACTTTAAAAATCTATAAAAAATTTATTTTTCTATTAATGTGCTCAAATAGTGTTTAAATTATTAAACAATCCAATTAATATGGCATATCAAGAGAACTTTTTTTTTACATTAGAGCGAATTAATTATTATTACTTCTCTTAGGAAAGGTTTGGTCTACGTCCAATCATCAGGAATTAATTAAGGCCGTATACGAAGATTTCACTGTATTAGTAAATTTGATTCAATGAATGAATTAAAAATAGTTTTTATATTTTCGACGTTTTGTCGTTTAAAAGATATAAACTTTTCGAAATTATAGTCAGATATCTATTTTCTACTTTGTTCCTCTTCAATTATTAAAATACATATTTTATAAATCTACTAGAATATGTATATTACGGTACCATTATATATTTGTAGTAAATATTTCCGAAAAATTTATAATTTCTCGTCATAGATTTTTTATCAAAACACAATGAAAAATTCTTAAAACGAAATCCATAAATAACGCTGGTATCTATAAACAGATTTAAGGGAGTTATACTCTTCTGCCAACAAAGATGTATGGATGAGAGCTGTAGGGAGCTGACAAAACTCGTATTGTGGCCGTAACTGCAGTGTAGCGATAAACTGCGGAAATATTGTTAGGAAATGATAACGTACACCTTCAAATAAATCTAGAATTTCCCAGTTCTTTGTTCATTGACTATCAGAGAGTCCGGAATCATGACGAGCTTTACGAATGTGTTTGCGGGTTGTAGATATAAGACATACATATTTTAGAATAAGGTGAATGTGAAATCTAAAAAGAAAACAAAAATCCATTCTCTCTTATATGCAATACACATATTACTAGCAGAGGTATATATACATACATACATATATTGTTTACAATTACATTTAAACATCCAAACATTGAATTAATTTTATTAATTTCCGTTTATACATTTCTTACGATTATGTCATTAAATTCTATTACCAATGCACATTTGTGTTTTTCAGACATTTATGTATTTAGTGTTTTTAGATACATTTCATGTTACTTGAGCTATGTGAAATGTATAATTTGAGAATAGGGGATCTGTACGCGACCATAAAGAATGCGATAAGATAATATAAGTATTTAATCACTGAAGGTTAATATATAACCCCTTGCCACATTAATTTTCAAATTCTATATACGTATTTCGACAACTAAGTTGTCATCATCAGCAGATAATTAAAAAGTGTCGCACCTGGTAAACTACGGCGGAAAATACCCGTAGGAAAACAAACTCCGTAAGCGATCCGTACCGTTGAGAACCAAAATGTACACTGTTAGAAAATTATTGTGGCAAGGGATTATATGTATATCAACCTTCAGTGATTAAGTGAATCAACCACAAGCTCCATCAAAATAACCAACATAAGTATTTCCAAATAGCTTACTTCGAAACCGAATTGATCATTTATCAACAGAAAATGGAGCAAAATACTAATGGATATGAGAAACAGGAGGGAGCAGGTGTATAATATGGATCACTATTTACTTCTAGCAAAAACAAAATGGGATATTATGATAAAAGAAAAAAATATATACAGAAAACACGGGCTTCAATAGAACAAAAGCACTTCTATTGTTTAACTACAATTGTGCAGTATATTTGTTGACAAAGCAAATAGCAACGTATGTGGTGTAGCACCATATAATTATCAGCTAAAGTGCAGTTAATCGAATCAAAACTATTGCCAAAGAAGCCAGTCGAATGCCTGTTTTTTGGCAAGTTATACATTCCCGGTGTTCCCGATGAGTGTTACTATCGAGCGACATATTGTATGCCCATATAACTATATTTATTGGACAAAGTAGTAACAGAAAACTATACTAAACTATCTATAAAACTATCTATAGAAGTGAAGTACTTACATATATAGCGACTTAAATACCTAGATGTTCCTTTTCGGAATTCTATAAATCAAACAGAAAAGGAAACATGACACTGTTGTTGGCAATTGAAAAGCGTTGTTGCGTATGGAGTGTGTCAACGCTTCTTTGACCAATCTAGACCTTGAAACAGGTGCAGAGGCTAAGTTAATAATACTTAGAGCTAAAATTATCCATTCTGAACTGCGTGTAGGTGCTCATGAGGTTAGAAACCTCAGACAATTAGATACATTTTGGGTACGAATGCATCGTGTAATTAATAGTCTCGATCGACTTGCTTCTATCATGTGGACGGAGAAACACAAGAACGAGCATTGGGCCCTCTTGGCTACTTTCTTGGAACGTCTAGATGAGATTGATTACATGAAGGCTTCAGCGAGTCAGGCTACGCGAGACCTACTCATTAAACATTATGAACCTCTGATTATAGGGCCTGACTTTTTGAGGAAATTCAAAGTTTAACACAGGATCCTAACGAAAGTTTTGTCCAGTATTACTCCAGTATATCAGCCTCATTTAGACGTTATGGGTAATTGTCAGAAGACTTGCAATTGACTTTGTTAACATGTAATCTAGTCCCTTTCTATGCTATGCAGCTGCCTACCGTCCATAGTGTTGCAAAGTTAGAGGACGAGTGCCTCAAACTCGAATTAAAGAAATATAGAGCGGATCGATACAAACTATCTTCCCATTGACATACCAATTATGTCAAATCGAATTTGACCTACGTTAAAATTTCAGAATTTAATGCTTACGAATCTCATTTTCACACGACGGCCTCTGTCACCCTGGTTCGTGTCCGCTCTCTTCAGTATTATAATTTCGACCAGGTTAGTCATGCCTTTCGTGAATGTTCCATGTCTCGGCGTACCTCTTGCTTTAGCTGCGGTGAGCTACATGTCACGTTACGCATAGACACCAAGTGCTCGGCAAATCTTTCCGAGAGTCGCTAGAAGGTTCAGTAGTCGCTCCTGGGGATGTTGTCTCGACCAATGTATAGAGAAATTTAATTTACCTAGACTTCGTCGAGTCTTGAGTCTCGGGCGATCAACAGCCTCATTTGTCCATTTCCATTATGGGATGTTCTATGTGTAGTCTGTTGAACTTTGGTTCCAATAGGTCCTCCCTCGATAGAGGCTTCTCTGCCATATTATCTAAGTTAAACTTATTTCCGTGCCGGTCACTTTGGAGGGTAAAGTTTTTATTGTCCGTTTTCTGCTGACCTCTGATTTACCTCAACATTTATACTTAGGTGTTGATTTTTAGATTGCTTCTGACATTGTCCCTGACCTACGTAACGATTGATGGCATTTCTCGGAAACAGTTCCTGTTGTATCCATACGCGACATACGTAGTAATCCTTCTCTTTCGAAAACACAACGCTTTGCATTAGATCAGTTCGTAGCAGAGAAAAAGGCACTTATGAATTCTAGTGTGCGACGTACGCACTTGGTGATTCATTCTATAGAGATACTTTCTAGCACCAAACCTATCAAGCAGCGTTATTATCCGATTCCGCTGACCAAATAGCAGATCGTATACGCTGAAATTCAAAAAATGTTCTCTGCCGACATTAAAGAACTTTGCAGGAGCCCTTGGTCCTCTTCAGTCTGCATGGTTCCAAAAAAGGATGGCACTCAGTGTTTCTGCGTTGATTATCGCTAACTTAATGCAGTCACTGTAAGAAGGCGTATCACTTAGAGTTGATTTCTTCCATCATGGAAGAACTTCTAGACCCTAAATTCGTTAGTTAGTTGGAGAACATGGGAGCTTATCATCAATTACCATATGCGGAGGACTCATGTGACTATGCTGCCTTTGTCGTCCTCAAAGGATTATATCGCTTTAAGTTTATAAGCTTCGATCATACGAATGCTCCAGAAACTTGATAACGTTTAATGGTCTCTATTCTCGATTCTGAGCTATAGTCCTCTGTCTTTGCATATTTGAATGATATCGTTTTGTTAGCAAAGATTTCAAACAGCATTTGGAAACATTGGAAATTGTATTAAGCCATCTTCACACAACCAGATTAGATTATTAGTGTAGTTTTCGATACGTTCAGTAAGTTTGTTTTATTCCTCCCTCTCCATAATGCTACTGCTAAAAATGTCACGCAGATTCTGGATGAGTGTCTGTTTATGTTGTTTGGGGCTCCAACGTCTCTCATATTGAATAATGGGGTTCAATTCCCTTGCAGACTGATGAAAGATTTAGCCGAACGTTATCATATAACCCTAGTTTTTACGGCTAATTATCATCCTCAAAGTAACCTTACTGAAAGGGTCAAACAAGTAATTAAAACTATGCTCACTGCTTATGTCGATAACAATCATCGTTACTGAGATCACTCATACCCAAGCATGAATTGACTGACGTAATCTCTAACTCCATTTATTTTGGCCGAGAAGTCAATTGATAGTGGGAAAATATTTTTTTTCTCCGTGTCGTAAGAGACGACTAATCGGACTACCCTACATTCATTTTCAACATCTCATTTTGGATGCTGCAAGTCTTGCATGTAGTGAGGGCATCCCAGTACTCCTACCGAATAATCTCCGTGTCGTAAAAAGTGGCTAATCAGACACGGCTACATTCACTTTTACATATTATATATTGTAACGACGGCGTGCGAATATCATCTACCGGATAATCATGACGTAAAAGGCGACTAATTTATCTCAGTTACATACATTTTCAATATATTATTTTGAAATCTGTAATCTTGTCTGTGAAAGATCGTGCGAATACTTCTACCGGATAGTCTCCATGATCTAAGACGCGACTAATCAGACTCTACTACATTCATTTTCAACATCTTATTTTAGATTCTGTAATCTTGCCTGTTGATAAGGCGTGTGAATACTTCTACCGGATAATCTCCGTGTCATAAAAGGCGAATACTGTAAGTTCTTACTTATAGTAAGGTAATGCGAATACCCCTGCAGGATAATCCCCATATAGTAAGAGGCGACTAATCACTCCCAGCTATTTATACTTTTATATTTATCTTGGAAACCCTAATTTAAGTTTACAGTGTGATTTTTTTAACATAGTTGTATGATTATCTCGATTTTGCCGTTACTAATTTTAGATTTCCGATTTTCATTTGTAGATTTCGTTCGAGAATATGGCTGCTAGAAATTTCTGACTACTATTTATAACTACTATCGATTAGGTCAGATTTATGTATATTTGTCTTGAGAATTTTGGTAGCTACTTATTCTCTTGATTTTGTTATTCTAGAGTTGATTTTCTCTTGTGTTTTATATATTATAGAATCAGGACAGTATCGCTTTATAGTTGTACTATGATATCTATCGTTATAAATTCCCAATTATAACTTTTGGATTGTTTATGAATTTTGGTTTTGTAGTTGTTCTTGAAAATCTGACCACTACGCTCTGGTTTAAATGATATTACCGATTTTTACTTTTCATTATCTTAAATTTGACTTTTTAGCTGCTGTGGTAGAATTTGTTTCTGCATCATTATTGATTGACTCCCGAAAGTTTTGTATCTTTATTTGAAAATTCCTAGTTGCCAAAGCTTTTGTTTCGGGTGTGGTTAAGACACTTTTTTTTAATTATTTATATTCAGCTTTAGCTGCTTATCTATGACTAGGTCAGCCGCGACATTAAAGTTTCCTTATCTTAAATTAGATATAACTTAGTCACAATTGATTGGATTAACCATTGTTAATATTTACATCTTTTGCGTTCGCCTTTAACATTTCAATTACTTCAATAATAGAACTGACTTTAAACTTTTGCTTTTTAGTTTTTGTTTAGCTATCTTTCGTTTTACTTTATCATATATATTTGTATTGTCATATCTTATATGTCCTAGATTTTTTTTCACTGTGCTCAGTTAGTTAGAGCTGTGTTGTCTTCGTACGTGGTTGCTCATATTGGTTTCGCGGTATCACTCAGATGTATGTTGAGTGAAGTTTCTGTGAATATTCCCTCTTTAAAAATTTTTTGCGGAAGTAAAAAAGTTGTTTCATACCCATTTTGACCTCCGTCCCAAATTTCGTGAGCTTTACTGTACGTAGTAATTTAACACCTTATGCGAATGTAATTGCCCATTCTGTCGAATTATCAGAATTTCTTAAAAGCATAATTTACGTCAAATTTAATTTGACCTGTTAGCGTCCTGCTTGCCGAGTTTTTAACCCCAGAGGCCCTTGTTTTGTAGTTAATTAAAATTGACTTAAGTCAATTTTATCTTCTTCTTTAGTAATATCACTAGTGCATCCTCGATTGTAATATCGTAAATCTGATTTCTAACTGGGTTAAGGTAATGATGGTTTCCTACGTCATTGCTATTTCATTTAATTATGTATTAATTAGAAATTTCAATGCCGTTGAACCTTGTTCAAAAGCTCGGGATGCTTTCCGTTAAATTTCAAAACTAATTGTCTTTTAAAAAAGAATACATTAGACCGTACGTCAATTTATTGTTATTTTTTCGGGTTTTTCATCAAGCTAAAGGAACATTCGAGAACCATACTTCCTAACGAGCTATCGTAATATTGTATATACACGTTTGTAGCCACCTTTCTTCATAGTGATTTGAGTTACTGCTGGGTAACATTTATTCCCTCGATTGTTGTCGGATTTTGGTACCCCTAAATGCAAATTCGTCAAAAGATCATTTGTCAAAAACTACGTGTTGTGGATATATCGCCACCATTTCGTACTACACTCGTATGGAAGATTCCTTTTGTAACCATTTAGGATAACTGAGGTAGGATTATTAATTGAATTATTTTATTTGATTATTTGCTGTCGTTTTCCTGTGGAATTTTAGGGTTCCTTACACAGCGGAAATTCTTCTACCATATTTAGTGAATGGGATTTCAGCTAATAGATGTAGCGTTAGCGCAAGGACTAATGTACAGTTTATACAAACTGCATACGTATCCAGTCCAAATCATGACTTTTACCGATTAAATAAATACCATTCGAAGATTTTATCCTAAATCGCTTAATAATATGAATAAGTGTCTGACGTTTAGTAATTCCATATTTTATCACTAACTGCTACGCAAGAAATATTTACATAAATAACTTTCAGATCTAAGCTATGAGGATTAATCTTTCAATATTAATAATTTAATTTATACAAATAGCTTCTATATCTGAGACACCAGAATCATTCCTTCAATATTAATAATTAGCTGCTAATTATACAAATAATTTTACTATCTTGGTTATCAGAATCGATCTTTATATACTGTTTATTTGCGGGTAAATTTTTATTAGTAACTCTGAAATCTTATATACCAAGGTTGACTATTTAATCAGAGATTATTTGAGAGTAATTATTTTACTATTTCTGGATTCTTATGTATACTTGTAGTGTTCAAACCTATATTATTGTTAATAAATGAGATCGCTAATGTTTTTCGAGTTTTCTTCTCATTTCACCTTGAGCGTTTTCTTTTTGTTTTGCCCTATTTTTGCTATTGGAGTATCTATGTGCTTCAGCATTAGCAGGGGATTAAATGCTGTGGCGTCCCTTATATATATATTATTACAATTTTTAATACCAAAAGGGGATTGGAAATATTTACAAGAAAATGGTGAAAGTTTGTCACATTTTGTCTAAAAAAATGAAATGAAATTTTGTTTGTTACGTCGGAGAATATATCACACCACTGTATTTAATAGTTAAAAAAATTTGGTATATTAGCACTTCTCTAGTTAAGACATTTAAAAATACAAATAAGACCTCATAGATTTGCTAATTAATAAAGAAGCTGATCTTCTTTATTAAAATGATAAAATTATGAGAATAGAGTTTCGCGAAACTATTTAATTTAGTAAATGAAATGATATTTTAAGAAGAATTTACAGACAATGGATACATTATTTCCTTTGAACAGTTCGGTAAACTCAAAAACTATCGGTTAGTTCTTAATGCTATATCCAAATTTAGTTCTACTTTTCCTATCTCTTTGTTATTTTAACAGCTATTGGACACGTACTAACAACTACATCCAAAATTTAGTCCAGACTCAAAGTGACGAAAGAATTAATGTTTAGGCTGGAATAATTAACAGTCATTATTGGTCTGTTCTTTATTGGTGTAAATTTAAATATAGGTAATTATCTGAAATTTCTCCAGTCACATGTATCGCAAATACAAAATTTAAGGTTGTTATAAGTTGCTATGTATATAATATTTTCAGATAGCTGGAAGGAACAGTATAATTCAATAGCTTGTTCACCTCGGTCACTTTACTTATTCTTTTGTCTCGGGTTATATTAAATCAAAAATTAGTAACAATGTTCGCATAAATTATATAGAAGAATTAAGGAATCGAATACTCTACCTATAATTAATTTAATTAAATCTTGATTCCTTCAGACACATCGTTTGATTATTTCATAATTTCTTACTATTTTGTTTAGAGTGTGAAGAAGGACGTTTTAAATATTTATTGTATTTGTTATGAAATAAATAAATAATTTGTTGTAAAATGTAATTTCAATTCGGAACAGGTTAAATAATAGTTAACCTAGAAACAATTAGCGTATGTTATATTCGCAAATATTAATTGAGAATATTTCCAATGGACAATCACTTTGCGACAATTAATTTTATTACACATTTTGAAAGTTTTGACCAGGCTTTAAATGAGCATTTTCATTAATCGTGAAAATATAATTTCTTATGTAAAATCTCAACATTTTCTTGATTAAAATCAGTTTATTTATTAAAGGCTAACTTCATGTTTTCTTTTTTAATTGAACATTGGGAGATTACTTTATGTTGAGGGATACAAAACTTCAAGGTATTTGAAAATTCTCTTTAGAAAGTTTTGCCGAGATCTGACTTATCTTCTTCGACTGGATCTTATTCAGCTTGAAATAGGGGAATTATTCTTTAAAGAAATTCGTCTATCGTATCTAATTTCTTTGATTTTGTTTCCCTTTCTCAAATAGAACGGACAGTGAAATAAAATACACATAAAAGGCATTTCTTCCTTACATCAGAGAAACAATAAACTAAACGGAACAGATTTTAAACACAATATAAAAAACATTTTTATAACAGAGAGGAAGATCGCAATCCCAAAGATCTAATATGCTTAGAAGATTAAGGAGTATACAAACGGGCGCACAACTTTTGTGACAAATCTTACAGAGGTTAAACTAATAGAAACATCAACACATGAAAAGAAGAATGCAAAAGCGCAGTACTATAACAAGACACATTATCCTTAGCACAACACGTAATAGCAACAGGGACTCAACCAACTTCGACAATGCAAGTCATCCAAAAACCGGTATAGTATTGCACACGCATAATACGAGAAGCAATAGAAATAGAGAAATGTCTGAATAATTTATGCTAAGTGGATAATGGACGACGACTACCAAATCCACGTAAAATAGCTATCATGAATAACAACAAATACAAATGTGTTTTGTTTTGCAATTCATCAAGGTTTGATTGGGGCTGAACAGAGTTCTTCACCCCGCACCACTTTCTTGACACTTTATTAAGTTGGTACGTAGACTTCCGCGGTCGTGATCCATGCTATCTGCTTCTGGGTTTCCGGGCTGGAACCGCATCACTAGTATATCTGCCGACGTTTCGTACCCATTTGTATGGGATATCTTCAGGGCTGAACTACTGAAACTGAACAGTTTCAGTTTCAGTGCGATGGTTTGTTCGAACCGGATATTTTTCAGGATCATTATGTCCAATACGTCTGGTCTGCTCGTGGCCCCGAAATGGGTGGGCTCGATAGGACCGTCCACGATTAAATGGTTATCCAGCATGTACTGGTGTAATTTAGTACCTGCAGGATTTTGGCGTCTAGAGTTCCAGTCCCCGTGCTTGGCGTTCAGGTCGCCAGCAATCAGGGTAGGGGTGTTGGAGTTCAAAAGCGCACTCAACTCGCCGAAATCAAGGGAGACCTTCGGGCGTTTATAAATTGAAATGATACTTAACGAACCAGACGCAGTGGAAACAACGATACCTGTGGCTTCCGTGTGTTAGGCTTCTGGGGTGAGGAGTTGATGGTGTGGGATGCTTCTCCGGACAAGGATGGCAGTTCCTCCGCCTCGTCCCCTGACTCTGTCGTTCCTGTAACAGGTGTATCCAGACAGTCTCAGGGTGTGTCCAGCCTTAAGGAAAGTTTCCTGTAGGAGGACGACATTTGCGGAGTACCTTCTTACGAATTCCTCCAAGACAGGTTGCTTCTGGACTACGGAATCTGCATTCCAGGCGACGATCTTGAGGGACTTTAGCTTCTTCAGTCCTCGATCTATTGGCCGTTGAACAGGCTACAGATCTCTTGCGCGAAGCCCAGGATAATGACATGGCATCTTCGCTGGATCGCGCTGTGGACAGGCTGGAGCCTATTCTGAAAACAAGAGACAACAGTCCTGAAATGTTGTCCACCTTGAATATGTTATTGGAGGTCGCGGGACGGGAGGGTCCGGGAAGGGGGCGACTTGCTCTGGGGGCGGGGCACGGAGGTCCGGGGGCCTGGTGCGCTAATCCCGGTGAGGCAGGACGAGCCGGAGTTGGAGGCTGGCGCGGCTTCGCCTTCTTGAGAGCGGGCTGCACGGCCTTCTTGGGGGCGGGCTGTGCCACCTTCTTATGGGCGGGACGTACCACCTTCTTCGGGGCTGGTGGCGGCTGGTTGGGTCGTCTCTTGTCTTCCAGGCGTCCGGGGGTGGCAGTGGGATGGGCGGCACTGTGCTGCTCGTGGTTAGCTGGAGGAAAGTGTTTTTTTCCCTTGCGCAGGCTGGGGAAGGTCTTCTCGTCGCGGCTGGGGGCGGCGGGCTGAAGCTCCTTCCTGGTTGCAGGTTGCGCTACAGTAGCCTGGGCAGCACGACTCGGCTTTGGAGCTGGGGACG
This sequence comes from Dermolepida albohirtum, assembly GCA_031893035.1. Classification (NCBI taxonomy): domain Eukaryota; kingdom Metazoa; phylum Arthropoda; class Insecta; order Coleoptera; family Scarabaeidae; genus Dermolepida; species Dermolepida albohirtum. The sequence goes on from JAVIWB010005182.1 coordinate 61,308, forward strand.
GTGCCGTCGGGCATCCTCTGTAGCTGGCCACATAGGGGCCGCCACAGTTGCAGCAATTGCACGTCCTTTCCAACAGAACAGTTTCGCGCCAGGTGCTCGTCCCCGCGGATGACGCACCTGGGGGCCAGATGGCATTGCCGCTGGATGTGGCCGAATCTCTGGTAGCGATGGCACTGGATTACCTCGCTGCGCTGTTTGGGGCCCTCAGTTGAAACGCAAAGCCCCAGGACTTCCTTCAGGTCGTAGAGTTTCCTACCCTCGCCGTTCTTCGGAACTTGAACGATCACCATTGGCATGGGGATGCGTCCACGAAACCTGTTCATCCTACTGACGTGGACGACCGGGTAGCCCTGCGCCAGCAGATCTTCCTTGATCTCCTGGTTGGAGATCACAGATGGCACGCCTCGTACCACCACCTTCAGAGGTTTTCCTCCGGTAACCTGTAGGTAAAGAAAAGAAACTTACCTTATAGGAAGGCCACCATCCTTCAGTAATCTTCCGCGGTTGCCGGCTCAATTCCGATGCTTCCAGTGATGTCCTTGGCCTTCATATAGTTGATTCTAGCAGCTCGGAAGTGAGCGACGGCCTCAGTCCACTTCTCTTTTGATTGAAACATAATCGGAGGGATTCACTGTTGCTTAGTGGCAACAGCCTCCTCCTCTGCATGCACGTCGCTTTCTCCTTCTTTCCTTTCAGACGCGGCCGTGGTCGCGTATGAAGTACCCGATGCGGGCTCGTCGATTATCAGCGAGTTCACGTCACTGTCCACGCTTTCGGAAGGGCTGGGCGCTCTAGCGGTTTCCATTGTCGATTCTTCGATCTCTTATGGTTCGGCGGCTGCGGCGCACAGCTTCGCTACGCTGGCAGCGATCATTTGATCGCTCGGTGTACCCATGAAGCTTAGGACCGACGGCCGAAGGAAATTCTTAGCCTTGGATGGCGTCGTTGAGGGGTGTCCGTCGCTCTCCATCGCTGAAAAAGGTGCGCTGTTGTCACTGGATGATCCGGGCAGCTCGCCTATCCACCGCACAGCCACCACTAGTAGCGGCAACTGAACGTCGAACGCCCGCGTAAGCCCTCTGGTACGCCCCACTAACGAGAATTAGCGGAGGGAGTCGGCGCTCGTCCTGGTCGGCTCGTGTGTAGTCGCCAGTCTGCGGAGTGGAACTGGTTTGTTCCCACTGGAGTGGGAGATCGGTCGGCTCGCTGCTTCTCGTAGCTCTGCAAGGTACGTCTGGTCGGGACAAGTCTCGACAGACGAATACAAATACAAATGCTCGTACACAACTCATTTGAATTGTGACCTGAACAATATACAGTCTTAGGCTCCACCCACTATTGGTCCCACCACAGACTTGATGTCGTAGAGGTACCAGCAAATAGTGCATGTAACTCACATTTTAGCAATTGTCTCCATGCATTCTCGCCGTACAGTGAACACCTATCTCTACATGAGAACTGTAGGGAGAGATCAAAGAGATTTTTCGTCAGTTTTTGACTCGTTTGTGCTTGTGCTAGTGCTAATACAATATTGTGATTCAAATCAGCAAACAACATCAGACAGATTTTACAACAACGCGCGATTTCCCAGACACCTCACTTCGAGAAGTTTGTCGGCTCGGCGGGCGACTACGGTCGACTGTGGTCGCTTGTGGGATGAACCGCTAAGTAGGACCGGTGAACGCCCGAACTCCCGACAAGGAGAGCAAATCACAGAAAGACGAAAAGAAGAAACAAACAACGGAGGACAAAGACAAACGTAAGCAAAACACAAAAACCAGTAACAAGACAAACACAAACACATCTACCGGCGAAAAACCGGTAGAAATAAAAATAAACACTGAAATAGGAGCATTAAGCGACAAACAGTCGGCGGACAAGGTCAACAGACAGCAGCTAATGGACATACCTTTGCTTACTTAATATAAAAAACGGTGGCACCCAACACCGTTAACTTCAAAAACAATCGACACAAACACACACACAAAAGAAACACACAACAACAAAACCCAATACAAACACGAATACAACAAAACAAATACACACATCAGATAACACAAAAAAAAGAAAAAATATCACCTATTATAATCCGAGAAAAGGACTCATGGGGGCAGATAAACAGAGAAATGCAAACGAGAAAAATTCGCTTCACTAAAGCCCGCCTCACCGAGGAGGACATCAAGATACAACCGGCTGCCGCGGACGATTTCGGTGCGACAACGCGTTTACTTCATAATAAGAAAACGCCGTATCAAACCTTCAGGCTCCAGGAAGAGCGAACGCTGAAGGTAGTAATCCGAGGCATACCAACAGATTTTACTATGGAGGAAATCCAAGAGGATCTCCTAAACAAAAACATCGAAGTCATCGCGGTGTCCAGGATGCGACACCCGATCAAAAAGACGCTGTATCCCACGGTACTGGTGGAAGCGTCACGAGACAAGGCCGCAGAATTGTACGGCCTAACAGATATCTGCCAATTAGTGATCCGCGTCGAAGCACTGATACGTAAAGCGGGAAACCGGCAATGCCACCGTTGCCAACTGTACGGGCACTCGCAATACACCTGCAGAGCGATCTTGAGGTGCGTAAAATGCGGCAAAGATCACAAAAGCGAAAACTGCGAAAAAACAGAGAACCGCCGGCAATATGCGTCAATTGCAGAGGCACACACCGCAAACTACAGAAGGTGCATTAAGGCCTCTCAACCAAGAACGACCAAGCAACAACAACAATAAACGCCACTGCTACTGACACCGGTAACACAAGCGCCGCGACAACACATCACACATAACCAAAATAACACGAACACTTACGCAAATATAACAACAGGCGTAAAACCACAGACAACCACAAACGACCTACAACAACAGGTGAAAGACGTCATACGCGAATTTAAAAACTCCGAATGGCAGAACAAACTCCAAAAGATCGACGCGGACAAACAACACAACAATCTGTGGCGATTGTGTAAAACACTTAAAAAAGAGCAAATCACAATCCCACCATTTAGCATGGAAAACGGGTTTGCGACCACGGACCAACAAAAAGCAGAAACATTCGCGGCATAGATAGAAACCCAATGCACGCCGAATTGGGAAAACACCGACATGCGACACATCGTGAACACACACAGACAAGTAAATAGAGAAACGAAGACACAAAATACACAACACGACGACTTTTTCACACTGAACGAAATAAAACACGAGAAAAACAACAAAGCACCCGGATTCGACGGCATCAATAACACAATGATGAAAGCACTACCGTACAAAACACTAATGTTCATTCTTGCCATAGCAAACGCGATTTTAAAAACTCAAACGTATCCAGAACAATGAAAACACGCGAAAATCATTGTGTTCCCGAAACCGAGTAATGATCACAAAAACCCCGCGAACTACCGCCCGATAAGTCTACTCCCCACAATCAGCAAAGTAATAGATCTATTACTAACCAGATTAACGGAACATTCGGAAACACAAAACATAATACCCGACGAACAACGCGGTTTCAGACCCAATCACTCAACCACGACACAATTATCCAGGGTGAATCAAAAAACCGCAGCCGTGTTCCTCGATATATCGAAGGCATTTGACCGCGTGTGGCACCAGGGATTAATATACAAACTACATACGTACAACTGCCCAAAACACCTAACACGAATCATACAATTATACCTATACAGACGAACATTCCAAATCACGATACAAGATACACAATAGACAACACACGTGCTGACGGCAGGAGTCCCACAGGAATCAATACTGTCGCCACACCTGTACGCGATATACACCGCGGATATTCCCAAACCGCAACGAGGAATAATCGCCACATATGCAGACGACACCGCGATACTCACCCAATCGTTCAAGGAACACATCGCGGTACAGAAACTACAAGAAAACACAAATAAACTCATTGACTGGTGCCACACCTGACGCGTCGCGATCAACACAGACAAAATACAAACAATTGTGTTTAAACGAGAGGAAAAACCACAACAAGTCTGATAATTAACAACACACACATTAAATGGACAGAAGAAATAAAATATCTAGGCGTCACCCTAGATAAAAGACATACACACAACACGTAAACAATACAATTAAAAAAGCCACACAAGCCCGCGACGCACTGATGATGCTAACCGGAAAGCAATCAACACTACCTCCGAGAACAAAAATACTCATTTATAAACAAAGAATATGACCAATCACAACATACGCATCGCCCATACAGCTATACGTAAATAAGACACTCAAAAACAAACTAAACGCGTTTCAAAACAAATCACTGTGGATGGCATTCAGGGCGCCGTGGTACATGAGAAATATACAAATACACAGAGAAGCGGGATTAGAACCGCTAATAACCCACATAAAGACTAGCTTAGATGGAAAAGAAAGATTTGAAATGTTACTCAAGAATACAGAGGATCGCATAATGACGCTAACGAAAGAAAATTTAAGTTTAAAAACGAAATTGGATAATCAAATAAGACAAGAAGAGATATCATTAGATCCGATAAAGTTAGTTCTAAAGAAATAGGTATGTTTAAAAAGGTAAAACTTTATCAGGCTTTCAGTGAAAGCTAAAGGTACTACATTCTGTAAACAGGCCAGTTTACTAAGCTTATTGGTATCTAGCGTTTCAAATAGTATTGCAGATTGTGAGGATATTTACTGTAAATATTTTTATATATAAGTAGTTCACCTCATTGTTTCATCAGTTACAAATAGCGTATCTGATTGCTGCATCGATCAGAAGTGGTGATTGGATTCTCGTAAGGTGTTCTTTGGATTTTCAGAGTGTCATTTTGATTTTTTTGAATAAAAGATTAAAAAAAAATTTTCAGGAGGAACATCGACTGTTGATCGAAGGAAAAGGAACCAGAAGAACTAAGGCCACAGTGGTCGTCGCGTGTAAACTCAACGGCACGTCGACACTTGCTGCAAAGCCACCCCCATAACCATATGTACAATACCCTCTGATGCCACAATCACATGTACCATCTTCGTCGCCTCCGATGATTCCAACAACATCGACGCCTGAAACGCCACGTCAACTACTTGGAACGTGGGCACCGGAAACTTTATTTTAACCGCTAGAACATAGATTGTATCCCCGACACCATGCAAAGTACGCGAGCAACACTTAGAGAAAATACGGGAGATGCTCAAGAGAAGAGCGAAGGAATGGCCTGACATTATTAGGTGAAGAATAGTAATGGTGTGTGGGATGGGAAGGAATTTGCCTAGGCCGTCAAGTGGATGGAAAGGATCTAGCGCTGGAAGGTCTGAGGAAATTAGACTATATAAACGAATGTTTCATTTATGCTTTCTCCTGTACAATCCCTAATATAGTAGATACATATATCATAAACAACAATGTACATCATTTAGTATACATTGTGAAGTTGAAACGAATAGTATGTAATTAGAAAAATATAGAAGATACATTTTTCTTAAACAACACTGTACATTATTTAGTATATATTGTGAAGTTGAAACGTATAGTGTGTAATTAGAAATACAATCATTTTCCTTACTTGTATATAATTACAAATACGATTCTGTTTTTGATACAAAAAGTTTTACAGGACACGGTACTCTTTTTGCGATACATGTAGAAGAATACTAATTATAGGGCTTTAGGAATGTGGCAAAACAAATGTCCTTCTTACTTTATTACTACATCCCAATAGATTTAGTTCAAAAAGATTTATATATGTTGCAGATTCCTACATCAGCAAAAATATGAATACCTTCGACACTTAGGAACAAACTATTCCTGCAATAGGTTATTATGAATGATGATGCAATTGATATGCTAACTGTTGTTCTGTGATAATATTTGATGATATATCGGTCATTGATATAATAAAACAGTATTTCCCTTTCGGTGGTCATCATAATTTGAATTACTTCTATTTAAGTCAAACATATAGTGCAATTCCTAAACAACTATTAAGAGATAGTAACATTTTTTTAATTTTAGTTCAATAAGATTACATTAATATTAAACAATTTTAAGCATATGTGCTCGTAGGATGCGTTGGCAGAAATAATGTTGCTTATCGATACTAACTGTAAGTGTATAACGGAAGATATCGTTTCAGTTTTGGTACATATATACACTTATGATCTCAAATTCTTAAGATAATGCTTTTACAATATGTAATATATACAATCTGTATATCTACATCAGTATATATGTATTAACAAAACAGTGGAATACACATGGAAAAGAAATTAGTAAATAATTTAGTAAAAGCTCTTAAAACTTTGAAACAAAAATTAAGATCATTAAGCGCTGATATCACTAGATCTAAAAGAGCAATTGAGATACATATGCATATATAGCAAAACCTTTACAAAAAATTGTTATGAAACTAGGTAGTAATGAACGAGATGGTGACAAGGTAAAAACAAAGGATAGAAGACAAACGAAGGACATTTCGTAGGAAATGGAAGAATCAGTAAGAAATCAGTAATACCTGGAACGTTAATTATTCAACATACACTTTCGCGAAAACATGTGATATGGTGTCGCCCTTGCACTCGTTTCTCTCAGGCCAAATATGGTAAACGTAAAGATCGAGATTTCACACCTCAAAAGAGGAAACTTAAAACGTAGACAGTGTCTCAGCCAAAGCCCTGATGTCGGCATCATTCACGCAACCCATATATTAGAAGATAAACTTGTAGGTGAGTTGCTGCTGGAAAGAAGTAAAGAAAGCTAAACAGGGTAGAAAAATATTCTGAGAAACGTTCAAAGTGATCAGGGAAAGGAATTTTATTATATACATTTCAAGAAATTTCTAGTCCGGTATAAAATTCATTTTTATAGCACATTTTTCAATTTAAGAAATTCCATTTTAGAACGTTTTAATAGAACGCTTAAAAACAGGAAGTGGAAAGAATTCAGTTTCAATGAAAGTTACTGTTTGATAGAAAGAACAACAAAGCATAGACCCATTGAAGATAATTAAAGAAATGCTAAAAGTATTAGGAAGTGTTTATAGTACTACCAAAGCTACTCATCCAAGAATGTCTAAATTCAAAATTAGGAATCCGGTTTGTATCAGCAAATAGAGACCCATGTTATCAAAAATGTATACCCAAAATTGGTCCAATGAAATATTTATAATTAAGAAGGTTCAAAATACCTATTCTAGGACATACATCGGATTATGAATAACGAAATGTTCTTGGTGGTTTTTATGAATCTGAATTGAAGAAAGTTAAACATCCAGATATACAGGGCGTTTCAAAAAGAATATACGTGTTTCGAATGCATATATTTATTAAACTTTAAGACATACGAATATGAAACTTTACACACATACTTACGAACCTCTCAAGTTCAGATTACAGATGTTTAATATGTCCTATATTAGCGGCACGAACAATACGAACGATACTCAAATTCCTCCCATACTCGGGCAAGCAAGTCCTTCGTCACTGATGTTATGGGAGTAGGGATCTGGTTCTTCAACTCTTCCAGGTTCTGTGGGAGTGGTGGTACATAAATGTTGTCTTTAACAAAACCCCACAGGAAGAAGTCACTGGGTGACAAATCCGGTGACCGTGGCGCCCAGCTGAGACATGCTAAGTCGCCAGGTCCTTGACGACCAATCCAACGGTTCGGTAGAGTTTCATTCAGATATTCACGCACTCGGTGACTCCAGTGAGGGGGTGCCCCGTCTTGTTGAAAAATGAAGTTGAAGTTGAACATAGCGGGATACTGCTGACCGTTAACCGTGTTTCCATCAAAGAAGAATGGGCCGGTATATTGCACAAAACACATTGATTTTAGGCAAATCTCGTACATATTAAATGACTGCATGTGGGTTCTGTAGACCCCAAATTCGAACATTGTTTACATTTGTTTACCAGACTACTAATATGGAAAGTCGCGTCATCACCGAACACAATGCGTTGTGCGAAAGCATTATCACTGTCAATAGCATATGAATCTCGTTACAAAACGTCACACGTTTCCGTTTGCCATCAGGACGTAGAGCTTGTAACAACTGTAATTTGTACGGCTTCATAACCAATCGACGTCTCAAAACACGCCAAATTGTTGTTGTAAGCAGTTTTAGCTCCCGACTGGCATTGCGAGTTGATTTTGAAGGATTACATTGGAAAGCAGTTTGAATTCGTGCAATATTTTCTTCAGAAACACGAAGGCAGCCAGGACTCTTTCCTTTACATACATATCCTGCATGTACAAATTGTCGATACCATCTGCGAATGTTCCACCCATTCAGAGGAACAATTTGGTAGCTCAACCGGAAACGTCTTTGCACTGTAATCACGGAATTGCACTTCGCAAACTCAAGAAGACAAAAGGATTTCTGCTGCGGCGTAGCCATTTTAAATATATGATGATTACCAAGGAAAACAGAAGACAATTGACATCTAGCAGCTATTAAATAAACTAGACTATGTATTCGTTTCTCCAATAGCCGAGCCTAGGCGCAGCG
>JAVIWB010005183.1:0-69616 GCA_031893035.1 Dermolepida albohirtum
GTAAAAGTATTAATATTTGTATAGCAATTTTTAGAAATTTGTATACTCTATAGCGAAATAAATTGTTTAAAATTAGCAGCGTTTTTCTAAACAAAATTTGGATTTATTAAAAATTTCATAAATTCTACTAGTTAGGTATAAAACAAGTTTAAACATATATTTTTTCAAATTATTACGTAGTATGACTTAATTATTAGTTTAAATATAAATCTACACCATCTTAATGGTTTGGATAATGCTGAACAGCATAAGAAACCATAGATACCTGCCGCATACACTCGTATCTATCGAAATTCAAATTAAACTAAAAAGTCGAAATCTACAAACGTATTTGTGGTTTTTTTTCCTTTAATAGATTTTTGTTTGATAAGAAGAAACAAGTATTTAGCTTAAATTCCTTTACTAAGCTTTTAGAATAAATATTTCTATTCAAAATGTTAAATCTCTAAACATAAACGCACTGAAACTAATGCATGTACTCACATATTGGTGACTATTTAATACACTAGTTTTCAATATATACTCAATGACATTAGAAGTGTTACACCTAGAAGGAATAGTTTCCTGGACGTGATTTTTTGGTAATGTGATAAGCTTAAGTCAAGAATGAAACGATCAGATTTGCAAGAAATTTTATTAACATTAATTTGAAAAAAAATCAATAATGTGTTTGGCGACCCCGTAGCTGTAGACACTCCTGTACATGTCTAGGCATCGACAAAATAAGATGGTCGATGTCTGCTTGTGGCACCTCGTTCCAAGCAACTTGAACTTGGTGGATTAACTGTGCCAGAGTTTGTGGAGGATGGTTCAAATTGGTCAGTATTCTCCCCATTATGTCCCACACATGTTCGATGGGATTTAAATCCGGTGAACGGGGTGGCCACGGCAAAACATTAACGCCAGCTTCTCGTAGAAAGTCCATAGTACGACGAGCAATATGTGGACGCGCGTTGTCTTGCTGAAAAAGGACGTGTGGACGGCCATCTAGATAAGGCAATAAAGTGGTTTGTAGGACGTCATCAACATAACGCGCAGCACTCAGTTTCAGTGCACTACTGCACTGAAACTGAGTTTCAGTGCAGTAGTTCAGCCCTGAAGATGTCCCATACAAATGGGTACGAAACGTCGGCAGATATACTAGTGACGCGGTTCCAGCCCGGAAACCCAGAAGCAGATAGTATGGACCACGACCGCGGAAGTCTACGTACCAAATTAACACAACATAAATTTATTTACATATTTTTCTAATTGGTAACAGAAATTGCAAACAATTAAATAATGGGTAACATCATTTCTATTATGACTGGTAACATATTCATATTAAATTACCGTAGAATGCATTGCATTTCAGCATACACACGTTTTAAATAGGCATAATAAAAATCGTAAATTAATAATTTTTTTCATGCATTTTTAAGACATTAACAATGAATTCATTGCAATTGTTGTACACATGATTTGTTATATCGACCGGCAAATAACAACAGATAGAATACACAGTGCATATTAATGATGTAATACACCAAGGTGTCCCAGAGACCGTTTTTAGAATCTATTTACACCCTCTACACATAGACAGAAAAAATTAAATAATTTAAGCATAAATGTATACGGTTTGTATTATAATTCAGAAACTAGAAATTATGATGTTGTAGAGTCACTTTATTTTACTCTAATTAGACGAAATATACAAGCGAATTTATTATTGATTGATGAAAGGGGAAATCTCATTACGTGTTGATTAAAAATCTCTGCAGACTGGTTTCATCTCAAATAAGCAATAAAGAACATTGTAAATATTTGTGTGATGGGTGTCTAGTTTATTTCGATACAGCTGAGAAAATTTACCACCCATTGCACAAATGATTGCAATCATTTATATACCGTTCAACCTTCAGCTGAACCGCGTAAAACAAAATTGGGGGAAATGCAACCCCAAAATATTTTAAGATATAGTGATTTTGATAAGCAGATGTTCGCCTCTTTTAACATCCTCGCGATTGGTGGATGATATTAAAGCTATATATTAAAAGTATTTAAAAGTTGTTGTTCCAATGAGTCCATTAAGACCTATTGAGAGAAATGATTTTAATAATGCAGTTATCTGTCACATTTGCGAAAATTCTCTTAACGGAGATAAAGTGGCGGATCACTGTCATTTAACTGGGAAATTTAGGGGCGCAGCGCATTCTAATTGTGGATTAAATTTTATTCCAATATTGTGTTACAATAGCCATCTCTTTGTTAGAGATTTAGCAAATGATATTTAGATATGAACGTTATCCCAGTTAATAAAGAGCGATATATTAGTTCACAAAAAAAAAATTTGATTGATCGTTATACAAACAAGGCGGGTGGGAAGAAAGATGTTTATTTAAAAATTATGATTTTTAGATTCTTTTCGCTTTATGGCATCCTCCATCGATAAATTATCAAACAATTTACCCTCAATTAATTTTAATGTTGTTAAATCTAGTTTGATGATGCTGATCAATTTAATTTAGTTATACGTAAAGGAGTTTCTCCTTATGAATATATACACACTTTTGAGCGATTCTACCGTTCTACCTTCAACTGATCCGCGTAAAACAAAATTGGGGAATACATACCCCAAAATATTTTAAAATATAATGATCTTGTTAAATAAATGCACTGAAACTGTTTCAGTGTAGTAGTTCAGCCTGAAGATGTTCCATACAAATAGGTACGAAACGTCGGCAGATATACAAGTGACGCGGTTTCAGCTCGAAAACTCAGAAGCAGATAGCATAGACCACGACCGCAGAAGTCTAAGTACCAGATTAAATACTTCTTTCTTCTTATCAAACAAAACTAATTCTATTAAGGTAAATAAAAACCACTAATACGTTCGTAGATTTCGAATTTTTTTATTTTAATTTAAAACAAATACATATTGATGACATAGTAAAAATAGTTTTATAGATTTAACAACTTCTTATATTTTACAAATTATTTTCGACTCTAGACAAACCTTTGATAAATAAAACCGGACTTAATAAAGAAACACGGGATTTGACTTTAAGAATTGTATTATCACGTTTAATGAAATAGTTCATTAAAAAAAATAGGAAATAACTTGCGAAATGCGAAATAAGACTTTGTTGTGAAATAATTGTTCATTGACGATGTTCCAAAATTTAATTTGTGGCCCAAAGATAAATGTTCCACACTAACTTGTTTTAAATATAATAGTAAGTATTATTTTCCTATTATTAAACTAAAGTGACAATTTATTCATCCATTTTGAAACCATGTTTTATTAAGGTCTCGCAATACAACAGAATGGAACACAGTGAAAGTCGGGACTATCATCGTGAACGTATGTACATATAACATTTAACAAACATATAGGTAATTTAATTAATAAATATATCAATATTAAACATTTGAAAAAAATATATTTATGAGAGGTATAAGTTTATACAAAAAATTACGGTACAGTATAGTATTTGAGGTCGCGGTCTAAAATGTTTACTTTACACGCAATACATCGAATATATGGATATGGAATATATAGATAGTATATGTGGCACTTATTGGACACTTCCCAACAACAAATGAATACAAATAAAGTAATAGGAATAAATTATAAAGAATAATGATGTTCAGTTTAAATAATTGACATTAGACAAAAAGGAAAAGATTTACTGCGAACTACAAAAGCAAAAATTAAATGAATTTACAAAAAAAACTGTTATAATTATCTGATGGTAAACTAATGAATTGTTAACGAGCGGAATAAAGAATTATCGCTAACCGTACAGCGAGCCCTTAATGAAATTAGAATTAAAATAACAAAAAAAGACAACGAATGACTAATAAATCCAGAACTATTAATTAACGCAGTCTTTATTTGATTACATCTATTAAATTTTGTGACATGTATGGATAGATAATTATATAAATATCTTTTCTTCATAAACCTTGCTCTTAAATTTACTCTGGGGCTTAAATAACACACAATTAGGATCCAACGATCTTAAATGATCCCGTAACTAAACTGCATAGTAGCATATAAACTCAACCGTTAATATCACAGCTTTAAGAAACAAATAACATTAACAATAAAGTAATATAAAAATAATAATAAGTACGAGCGTCTTTGATTCTAGGTTTTAGAACTCAAATTCCTCGAGGAGTCCGATCACAGTGATACACCAAGGCTTCGTTGAACATTAGATTAAGCTCTGTCTTCTTGTTCAGACGAGAGTAGGATCTTCATATACACAATAACTCCATCCGTTCGACAATTAATAAATTACTGAAGATAGTGGTAAATGGAAAAAACCCTGAAATTAATGTAGAAAAAAAACAAAGAGGCATTAGGTCACTACGAAGTACAATGTTTTTATATTTCATACCTCTGGCTAGTTTTGAGAGTTAATTAATAAAATTCAGATTTCCCCTTAAGTAAAATTGCCAATATTGGTACAACTGGAATTTTTCAACCTCGTACCGAATTTTTATAGATTTCTTTGACTAATTCCATTAAGTCGATAAATTAATCAATCGGCTCCCAGTATCCCAACAGATCATTGCAAGAATTGTAATTAACTCTTTCAATAAAATAAATACGTAATAATTCAAAGTTGAACTGTTAAGTGGCGTAAACGAAGAACATCGATTAAATGAAGTCGATAACAGCAACCATATTGCTTTTTTTGACATTCAAAGTGTAACATATTTAGGAAAAATAGACATTTATTATGATAGCCATTAATTACAAAACCATCAGAAAAAACTTCCAATCAAGATACGGACAATAATTATATGATTTGATTAATTAAATTCTATTCATTAAAACAAAATTAAAATATCTACGAAATTTAGAATCTATATGATTATCAACTTCAGCGGACAGATTCAAGAGGGTGTTAAAAGTAACTAACCGATTACCATAAACAGGGACTAAAATTGTACTTGAACAAGTGTCGCACACCACGGAGAAATCTGCACATAGACAAAGTTCGCACTAAACTTACACCGTCGAAAGCCAAACATACACGACTTAAGTCTAGTACGGACTTTGTCTCTGTGCGGGTTTTGTTATGGTTCCAGGCACTGTGATTAATTATCTGCTGATGATGACAACTTAGTTGTCGAAAAATATATACAGCATACTAAAATTATTGTAGAAAGGGATTATATTAATGATTAATTTAGTCAACCAGAGTTTCCATTAAAGTTTTCCTTCAATTTTTATATTCTCGCTCAGTTGATTAATAATAACATTGATTCAGAATAACAAAATAAAGTAAATTTCATTGATCAAATAGATGTAACTAATTCAGTTTATATTTAATATTTTTGACACAAGATTAAATACAAATGTATTTTTCATAAACTACAGTTCTTTTACTATGATAATTCTAATTATTCGAAATACTATCTACATACATACATACATATATAGAATTCTATTAGCTTGAAAGAAATAAAACTCAACAGCAACATTCATATTTATTTATAAAGGAATGATTATATAATTGAAACATTCGTATACTTCCGAGTCAACATTATGGACACAATGTTGAAATATTTTCGGGGAAGGGGAAAAAAGAAAATGATGTCGATCTATACGTAGGAATAATACGTTTTCTCTCTACTTACAATGTCATCAGTTATATCCTACTATTAAACACAAAATTTATGTTATTTATTTGCCAGATATAATAGAAATTAAAAAACTCCATATTTAAAGAATGTTTAATCCTCTATTGACTGGAATGTAGCAACTAATTGCATCCTATTCAAAATTAATGGCTGATTGGTAAAGAAAAACGTATTAATATATCAGATGAATTTAGTTTGCGTACTGCAGTGCGACGCGTTTCAATATATCGATACAGGTTTTAGCGTCATTGAAGGCATAACGACATCACGATAAGCCGTTTGCCTGGATTTTAAGTGTCCGGAAAATACAGTAGAATACATTTTTTACGATCCAAAATTGTTGCGTGTGTCAGAATACATACACATATATACACACACACACACATATATATATATATATATATATATATATATAAAATTTGTTAAAAGTGCTTTGGTCGACCGTGTATATGATAACCCAAAATAATAATGTTCGTCGGGTATTCGATCACTGTTAGGAAAATGAAAAACCAATCCTTTGCTTTATACTCAATATTTCGCTATAAATTTACAGCTTCATCAGGAGTTCTGAAACAATACCATGTACAATATCTTAATCATGTTACTAATTATTATCTTTTCCTACAAAAAACTAGATTAATTTAAAAATCATTAATATGTCATTTACCATACTATATACTAACACACAAAACCGTAAACCGTATATATATATATATATATATATATATATATATATATATATAATAGTTTTATAAACAGTTTATAATATGACGAGAATGATATTTTGCATGATACATTTATTAAATAACTTTTTTATATTTGTATTTCTACCAACTTTGAAACATTTTTATTTGAGCAAAAGAGGCTTATTATTATTAGCATTGTTATTATAAAAAACAACTTTTCTCATACTGCCTCAGCCTAATGCACGAAAACTATCATCCAACACGTATGTACATAATTTAATAATATGTATATCTATATATTTGAGCTCCCTGAATGAGACTACCATTGTGATATTACTTTATACTAAAAAACAGTATCCAGTATCCAATACAAGTTTTATAATGCGTTGTGTGCTCATAGGATAAAAAAACCACTTATCTGTTGTGCTAACATTAATTACTGCAGCTTCTTGCATTTGCAAGTAAATTGAATAACCAAATTACGTTTTTATAGATTTTGAATAAAAGTTTATAAGATTATTCTTGTGACTGATATTACGGATGGTGTTACAATTGCCCTATTTTGTTTCCATATTTTGTCAACTTCCTAAATTAATAATTATTATTTATTTCGCGAATGTTCAGTTCAAACAAAATACAAGGGGGGCATTCCAAGTTTATATTTTATTTATAAAGTATCTAAATTGCAAGTGTAGTGTCTGTATAAAATATTACAAAGTTTCACAAGTAATTTAAATAAATAACAAGAATGTGTACACGATATAAAATAATTTTGTGCAATATTATAAAATTATGTGGTTAATATAAATTATGTACTATTACAAATACAATTTTTAATCACTGTAGTATTCGGTTAAGAACATTTTATTGTTCTCTGTTACTCTTAATGCCCTCTCGTACCTATCAGCCGAAGTTGACAACCAATACGATCGATTATAGAGCCCGCTGATATTTTAATTTATAGAATTTAATCAATAAAATCCCATGATTACTCTCCTTATATTGATTCGAAGTGAGTCCAGATAGTTTTGTAATTAATGTCCATAATAATGAGCGTTCATTTCATTTCAATAGCTATTACTATTCTTGAAACGAATATATTGGAAATACATGCAGATCGATTTTTTTATCGACTTAATGGGATTAGTTAGCTAAGTCGACAAACTCGACTCTTGGTCAAAAAATTCAGGTTGAATGACAATTGCTATTTTACTGAAGGGATAGTCTTAATCCTCTTAATTAACTTTCAAAACCAAATTACTGTGTATGTGAAGATGCCACTCTCATCTGAATAGGAAGGCGGAGCTTAATCTGCAGTAGTAAGGTTTAACTAAGCCGTTTGGTATATCGCTGTGATCTAACTCCTGGCAGATATTTGAGTAGTAAAAAGTGGGAGACGTTCGTACTCATTATTATTTTATATTAATTTAGTGTTAATGTTATTTGATTTATAAGACTGTGGAACCAATTTAGTTGCTACCGTTTAGTCAAGTTGCGGGAACATTTGATTGCATTTAGATCCTGTGTTGTGTTACCTAAGCCTCAGTGTAAATTTAAGAGCAAGGCAAATCGACGGAAGGTAATTATTGACTCATCAGATAGCTTTCATTATTAAAACAGACCTTCAATTTCGTTAATTAAGTACTTCGTGAATTAATGATTCTTGAATTAATAGTCATTTATGGCTTTTTTAATTTGTTAACTCTAACTTCATCAAGGCCTCACTCAACGGTTAGCTATAATTGTTTATTTTTCGTTCGTTAGCAATTAAGTATTTTACCAACTAATTAAAATAGTTTTTTCTTCATTTAATCTTTTGTTTTTTATAGACCACAATAAATCTTTTTTCTTGTCACAGCGTTAATCATTTAAAGTAACTATCAAATCAGGTCCTAAACTGAACATTATTTTCCCTATGTAATTTATTGCTATTATTTTGCTTGTGTTTATTTACTGTTGTTGGGAAGTGCCCAATAAATGACACGTATGATTTTTTTAATTTTTCTTATCTACCGCAAGTGTGAACCAACTATACGTATAGGAGGGGATTATTATTTTTATATATTTTCGTTAAAGTCTTGAACTGTAACATAAGAATTTCTCTTTTAAATACCTATTAATATTAATATCTTCTTGTTCACCATGTGGTTCAGAAACAATAGAACATATACAATAAACTTGCATCGAACTTAACGGTTTTTTTTTCTGTAAGAAGGCCTCCCTTTTCTTTATGGTTTTAGTTAACTACATACCGAACGTATTTTCTTTGATCCACCTCTTGTTTTGATATTGGTACAGGGGCTTTCAAGGTAACAATATTGTGGCGTCCTATTAAAACTAATTGACAAGGAACCCACCTCCAACTCTCCAAATTTAATTCTTGAGCTGGCTTAGCACTCTGGAGGTCAAATATAAGGATCGTTTATTAGGTAAGGCCACGTTCGTTTATTTATTGTTTTACAGAACGGGGCATTATACAGTGTAATTAGTTATCTGCTGATGATGACAACTTAGTTATCAAAATACGTATACGGAATTAGAAACTTATTGTGGAAAGAGGTTCTACTAACCTTAATTGATTAATATAAAAATTAGTCATCGCAAGATAAAGCATCTTTGTCTGTTTTGGTAACAATATGGGCGTTTATTTGTTGTCCTATAAGCACAGGACGAGGCGTTACAGTACCTTATTGAGATTAAAAGAGATTACACAAGAAATGCGTTCATGCATTCTTTAACAATTAATACCATTTTAACCAGTCCTTCAAAGTTTCCTAGTCAAGTTTTTAACTGTAAGAGATTTGTATATTTGTGCGCTTCCTAATATTTTATTCATGATTTGGTTCATTTAGCAGGGCTCTTGTATACAGTCCGCAAAAAATTTCTTTCTCTGATTTTGGCCAAATATCAATACTACCTTCTGAGGCGGGTCCGTGCATTCCCACTATTAACTATATACATATGTACATTTGTATGTACGCACAACTAATATGAAGAGCTTTCATATTTGTAATATTTGAAAGAGGTGATGTACGTTTTTGACTCATGAAATAGCTTTGCTATTTAACGGCAACGGGGGAGGACATTTTTAATAGACTGTACATGTCTTAATACATAGATAGTTTTCTAAATAAAGTAAACTTTTTTATAAACATATTTTCCTTATTATTGTGCATTTCACCATTGCGCTTTTATGAGTCATTTGATATCTGTATTGCTATTAGTGTCTGTCTAATTTATATATATACATATATATATGTATACGAAACTTTTATCACCTAAATTATTTACTTTTTATTGAAAATTCACAGCAATGTATATATATATATATATATATATATATATATATATATATATATGTATGTATATATATATATATATATATGTATGTATATATATTTAGGTGATAAAAGTTTCGTATACATATCCAATTACTTTCATTCAATATTTTTTATTAATATTTTTATAAAATAAACTTTTGTCTTCTACGTTTGTAATATATAGAATATGTAAAAGTGTTAAAGTAAATTAAAAAAATATAGTTAGCTTAAAGGAGGTTTTTGTGGTATACATTTTTGTTATATAACTGTGCATACATATGTATATTAGCCAAATTTTTCCACTGCAATATGTTATGAACTGTTTACCGAAAATGAATATACTTTTTATTTTCTTAATGCTTGTTGTATGTTGGTGAGGCAAACATATATTGTAGTATGAAATTTAAAATAGTTGTCGTAAGAAATATTATTTTTGTAAGCTCTATATTAAGAAAGTATTTAAATTTGGTGCATGAATATAGTAACACTGAAAATTGGTTGATTTTTATGATTTTATTTATTTTTCTATAAATGACATTCACAATATACTGCGTATATTCCCGACTATTTACATTCTACTCTGTAAGCAAATACGAATTATTTCTTAAAGCTATATTTGTCATTGAAAATAAAGATAAAATACAATACCTTTAGCAATCTACGTACCGCCACTAAATAAATTTATAATATCATAGTAAAAAAGACGACACATTATTATTGTCCATTTTTCCATTAATCCACCCAGAGCACAAAATAAGATTTTTGGCAATATTTGATATTGCAAACATTCCGTTACAAGTAATTTCTGAAAAATGAAACCGTAAATCAACCCAATCTTATTCGAGAATATTCCAAAGCTGCTCCTTAGAAGTAGGGCCGATAATCCAGACACTTCTGTCAAGCTCATTCCATAGTAGCTCAATAGTTTTAAGATTTGGGTTATGCCGTGTCCAAGTCATAACTTATTATTAATATTCGCTGAATTTTACTCATTCAGATACTCGTTGCATATTCGGACTGTATGCTTCGATTCGTTATAAATTAAAATTTTTGCCATTACTCGCAGCTCAGAAGGAATGGCTGCTAATATTACGCAGTAGTGTTCATTTCGCATTATTCCTTCGATTCGGTGTAACGTCTCTGTTCCTGAGTAAGAAAAGCAACCTCAAACTGCAACCGAACCGCCACGTGGTTTTTTGTCGTATTCGGGAAACATTCGATCATTAATGGAACGTCTGACAAATACTCTTCTGCTTTAAACATTGATTCCTCAATCCATGAAACATTTTGCTTGGTCTGCTGTCGAATTTCGATGTCTTCAAGCCCGCCTGTAGCCTTTCCAATAGATTATCCCGACGTATAAATAGTTTACGAGATGCCACGCGACCGTGTAAATTTTCTTCCGTTAGACGACGTTTGCCCGTGGTAACTGAAAATGGATGCTAACGCTATGAAATCCGCTAGCTATTTCTGGTGTTGTTTTTCTAAGATTTCGTTTGCTTATTAGTTGTAATAGGCGATCATCTGCTGAAGTATTTATTCATGACCAACTTGGATGGTCACGGCTCTCTAAGTCGCCTGTTTCTTTATATCGGCGAATGATAAATTTTAATGTCGACGCGGTAGGTCTAATTTATTATCGATTTGCCTGTTACCATAACCTTTTTCATGCAAACATACACCTATTGATTTACCATGGGGAATTTCAAACACTCTTATTCAGTTACTGGTACCACAACAACGATATTTAAACAGAAACCGAAATTGCATTAAAGTTTTCTAAATGATCAAGCCGAATAGGGATGGGCCCTTAAAAGAGAGAGGGGATAAAATAAAATCTTTACCTGATTGGTCCCATCGATAAGACCTGTCTAGTAAATAGGCTGGAATAATCCGATGCAAATACGGTTGGGTATTTCATGTCCTAAAATATTTAGTTACGTCTTTTATTGATAATACTTTCCTTACTTCCGTTGCAGATGTGTTTAAGACAAATATATATTAAGATTATAATCGCTAAATGCAATAACATTTATTAAATTAAGGTGTTGTAAAACTCCCTTGGAAAAATTTACGAAACCGGTAAGCGTACGTTAAGTTTAGATACACAATATTTCACTAAAGACCGACTGCCATATAATGATTCATACAATAAAAAGAGATGAATATATTTATTGTATTTTAGCATAGACGTACACCTACAACTTTAAACAATATGTAGATTTATTGTCAAACTTTTTTTGTATTTCTCAAAGGCAAATTATATTCCCAGTGTTTACATATTTTAAATTTTTATTAAATGTCTATAATTTTAATAAATTCGCCGACCATTATAATTACAAAAAATACGCATCACAAAGTCGATCTAATTCACTGAGAAAAGTTTCAAAGCTGAAAACAGAAAGTTTGCTGCATGCTGATTACATCTTTCATTCATATGTTTTAAACCCGTCTTCTTTCACGATAAAACGTTAAGTTGTTAGGTATAAATGCACTGCCTCGGATGCACTCGTTCCTCTGTTCCGTTTCTACCTTCAGCAAAGTAAGCCTGTCTATCATATACTAAAGTTCAATTTGATAGTAGATCGTGTATGAAATTATGAATGGAACGTACTTTACTTAAACGTTTTGTTGAAATAGTATACCAATTGATTAATGTATCGACTTGGGATTTATTTGTTTTGGATTGTGTCAGAATAAGTTAAGCACATTGCGACAATGTCAGATTACTCTCTTGACTTTATTTTACAACTTATTAGAAGGACGAGAAATCAGCACTAACTCTTTTCTATGTTGACGTTAGGGCTTTTTAAATTATAGTCTAAAATCGTGGCCTTAGTGAATAGTATTACACCGTGCATTCAATTTACCTCGCTACGAAAACTATACCACATTATATTCGGGTCGTATTAACGGTCATTCGTGGTTTGCATTTGGGAGAGTGTGTTACGGTAAGACCTTTAAATTTAAATATTTTTTTAATTATATTACTTTGATAATGTATACATTGGAAGAAAAAATTCGAATGATAACATAGGCTTTGAAAGCTAATTCTTTACGGCGTATCCAGCGCGTTGTCTCTGAAAAGTATGCAGATCGTCCCTTTCCTGCATTAACAACAATATCATTCATTAGTAGTTAAAAAGTTTAAATCAGAATGTTGCATTTTGGGATGTAAATGTCATAAAATACGGAGAATAAATAACGATAAAGAAATGCAGGAAGTCATGGTGTGCGCAATGGTCGAAGAAAATTCCAATATTACTATATCTAAAATATCAGAAGAGATACGTATTAGCGTAGGTAAAGTTAATCCCAATTTAGAAAACGTATGGTTCCAGTATGGTTGTCCGGCCCATGGAACTAGAATTGTGAATGAATATTTAAATAATATATTCCCCCAAAAAGTTATATCTAATAGTGGTACAATTTGCTGCCCACCAAGGTCACCAGACTTAGCCCCTAATGACTTTTTTATGGGGTTACATAAAATCAAAGTTATATGGGCATCAAGACGAAAGGGCTAATAATTTGGAATAATTACGGGTTAATATCGAACACCAATTCCAAATTATTAGTGGCCAATGTTCGAAATGAATTTTATAATAGATTGTTGTATTGTTTAGCGCAAGCAGGAGGGACATTTGAGAATCTAATTAATTGAATTTATTTTCTGTATTTATATTAAGTATTTTATAAGTTTTGGCAAGTTATATTTATTTTCTGTTTAAAGGGTGTTTTTTAAGTTCCGAGAAGTTATTTTACTTTTAGCTTCTTTAAGAGTTTTTTTTATTTTTAAACGTTTTATTAGAAAACGTCTTTTAGTTCAATGCGAAACTTATTGTAAAAATACCTAATTGTACAGTTAAAAGTAATTATAATTTATTAATTTTTGGACGTAAACAATTTAGACAGTCAGTGATAGACCTTCCGCCAAGTACCACGAACAACTACTTAATCTGTAATCTGTAGTCAGTCGTTGTTGTGATTCGACCGACTCGCGCCCCACCACTTTACATTCTGATCGGCATTCGGTATCTAGACCCGAATATAATATGATACGGTGTTTGTAGCATTTTAATATGAAAACACGGTATATTACCACCTAATAGGAAAAGTAGTGTTATGTCCTCCTTATTGCAGCTGGCTCACCAAAAGATCACTTAAATATATTTCCATCTTCGTGAATAAAGTGTACTTACATCATTTTATATTTTATAATATATACATTTTATGTTCATTAAACTGCAAAAATTATTATTGAATTTATATGCAGTTAATGATTTAATGGAGTTATTTAATTCATTAGACAACAGCTAATTATTGAATCAGTACTTATATCTAATTAATTTTAATAATTGGTCATTATCAGAACGTTGCACATAATCAATAGTTTTGATTTAATTACTAGTTCGTAAACATGTGATCATTATATCTTCACACTGTACATATACATATCTAATTAATTTAAATGATTGATTATTGCCAGAATGTTGTAATTTCACAATAGCTTTGATTTACTTGCTAATTCATAAATAGTTGATAATTACATATTATTATACGAGATATCGAATAGATTCAGCAGCGGTTAATTATAAAATCTTTTTATATAATTAATAGATTCGTCAGTTGCTAGTTATAAAATTTTACATATATTACTTACATATTTCATTGTACACGTATTTTTGTGTACCGTTTCTTTTTTTTGCTATTAATTTTTCTACATGCTTGACTATAGTGTATGCCAAAAGTCGTTAATGGACACAATAAAAACAAATAGTATTTACGGCGAGTTAGAATTTTTTATCTCTACAGAGTAGTTAGCAACAAAAAAAAGGAACTCCTTTTATGATAATTAAATAACGAACGTATTTTATGGAAACCTTTTTCTTCTGTATTGGCAAACGACTTTTAGAGTAGGGATATGTGTAGACACAGAGGATCGTTTAAGGTAAGAATACGGACATTTATTCAATGTACTGTCAATCACAGTGACATGGGCGTTACAAGTTTCAAATAAAAAATGTTGACATAAAATATCTTGGAAATCAATATTTCCTACTTACATGTAATGAAAGTAATATTCATCTGTATTTTAGCCTAGACGAAGGTATATTAATTTCTTGATTCCTTTTACATATTTTTATATTACAAAAATTTATTTTCATATTAGTGAAGTTAGTATGTTAGTTAGTATTTTTTTCATTAAGTGCCTGTAATTTTCAAGAAATGTTATTAAATAAAGCGTTCTTTAGTGTATTTAATACTTATTGCATTTTAGTCATTGAAAAAATTAGCAAGCAACAGACGAAATAAATCATATGAATGCTGTAAACTACCAACAATCAGTAGTATCGAAAAGCCGAAAGCTGAAAATAGAAAATTCTAAGTAAAACTTGTTTGATAAAAGTCTTCAAATCGAATTTTTGTTAATTGCATGCAACGAACGAAATATTTATGTGCATTTTAGCCTGGATATAGATATATTAATTTATAAATAATTTTCTATTCAAATTTTTTATATTACAAAAAGCACTTCTTTCATTTCTTAGGTTTATTTACATTTCGTTGCTCGAAAAAAATTAACAAGCGCAACTAAATCATATCAGTCATATAAAGTAGGAACAATGAGACAGATATTTCAATACAAATGCACGATTTACTAGACATTATTACTTGTGCTTACAATGTTAGAAAGTGGAGGGTACAAATTTACCCTAGAAAGTAGTATTGTTGATTTACTGTGATCAGGAGGAGATATGTATTAATTTTTTAACAAATTGTTGCTTTGCATTTGAAGTTATGTAGAATTATTATATAAAATTTAAGAGAGCTCATTATAGATTTCAGGAGAATATATTTTCCAAGATTCTCGATCTTTTAAAAACTTACATATCTAGTAAGTCCTTTACAATAAGTTCTAGCATCTAACAGAGTAGATATATCGAGAATATATGTATAATACGATATTTTAAAAATAAATTTGACAATTTATTTATGTAGAACATATTATTAAAATTATTAAAATAATCAGGGCCCAACTACTGCACTGAAACTGTTTCAGTGCAGTAGTTGAGCCCTGAAGATGTTCCATGCAAATGATGAGTCGGCAGATATACAAGTGCATCACTTGTATATCTGCCGACGGTTCCAGCCCGGAAGCCCAGAAGCAGATAACATTGAATTATATTCATAATTTGGGAATTTGAAATTTATGTATATATATATATATATATATATATATATATATATATATATATATAATAACAATAAACTTTATTTACTCAACAAGAAATCCAATTACAGACAATTTATTGGTATGCATCTGATCTAAATAAACTCGATTTTAGGAAATTTAGCCTATTCGTGGGGCACTTTTAGCCAGATTTGCGTATCCAAAGTTCATTAAGATTGACATTAATCAATTTTTGTATTATATATATAATACAAAATAAATACACTACCGTCCATAAGTTTAATCGTACTACAGATAATTTTAATTGCAGAAGGAAATAAAATATTTAAGTTAATATATCGAAATTTTATCCAAACTAAAATCATTTTACATATTTGCACGTTATTTAACCGAAGTATTCTGTATAAACAAATGAACGCGTTATTTCCTATTGCAAGAAATAATATTCAGGTAAGGAATATAATGAGGGTGTCATGGAGATTATTCCTTACTCGGAATTGTTTATTGTATGGTTTATTATGTGGACGTAATAGTCAGTCTTTACCTGATATTTGTGCGCTTGTAAGGGTATATTTTATGTCGGTAAGCGTAAATTGAGTCCCAGTGTTAAAATTCAACGTAAATTGAGTCCCGGTGTATTAAATATGGGTGCGTAAATTGAGTCCCAGGGTTACAAATAAGTAGCGTAAATTGAGTCCCATCATAGAGTTGACAGAAAAATAAAATCATACAAATAAAACATTCCTTGGCACTGAATAATTTATTTAGATGCAAATTACAAAATTATGTACAGTATCTCTCTGTACATACCTATATATAAAAAACTAGTGGGTTACTTAAAACTAACAGGAAGAAATTTAAAAGATACGTTTTTAACAAATTGGGAGAGTAATTTGCTTATTACATACAGCATTCATTGCTTTTCTCAAGTAGGTTTCTTTTGCAATGATTATTTTAGATTTCTTAGTCGGCTTACTTCTAAGTTGAATGTATGTTTCTGCTTGTATGCCTTTTAACACTTCAATAAATGTATAAATATTAGGGTGTGGGCTGTTAAATTGTCGATTAAGTTTAACATGAAAGGATTCGCAGGTGTTTGTTGTTGTGTTTGTAGAACACGAAAATTAAGCCCACTTCCGCGGTGGAAATGGTGACTCTTCGGGTATAAATGTTTCGAATACATAATCGCAAAATTCAGTTAGTTGCTGGTCATTGGGAAGTACAGTATGTAGTTAGTGAAGACTGTTGATATATCTTCAGGATTTAAAAATGAAAGTCCAAAAAAGAATTTAAGAAAACTCGCCTTTTCTGATTTTGATCTATACTGACGCGATAGACCAAGAGACTGAATTTTGCGATGCCAACTTTGACCTAGATGGAAACGACATCCTTTAATTGTTGTTTTCGGTAACATCGATTGCACGGCTATATGTATCGCTTTTTTAAAGTCAATAAAAATACTTATTGGGGAAAATGTTAGTCCTACATCTAAACAGTAAACAGTTTAAGGTTAGTAAAACAACTTATATAAGTTTCCGCAGTTTTACCGGGTAGCAGAAAAAATGCAAGGGGTACATACGAATCATTGTTCAAGGCATGAAATGTAAATAATTAATAAAAATACTTAGGACAGCTTTTAAACGTACCATCTACATACACATTGCACGCACGACATAATGTTTCTAGATTCTTCTTTGTCGAAAATCCAACTACTTTGGAATTGGAATCATTGACGATTAAGAAATCTTCGTTTGCGTTAGTCTTGATTTCCATACTTTCTAGCGTAGAAAAGGTTTCTTCCAAGGTTTTAGGTTGTACATGCTCAGATTTTCGGGCGTTTTGCATGTTTCTTTTGATTAACAAAATATCGGTGCGTGTAAGTGAATCGATGTCACCCTCTTTTAGAGCAAGGTGCAGGAGTTTGGTAGGTCTGGCGCAAATATCTTCAGCGGCTTTCCG
Organism: Dermolepida albohirtum; assembly: GCA_031893035.1. Taxonomy (NCBI): domain Eukaryota; kingdom Metazoa; phylum Arthropoda; class Insecta; order Coleoptera; family Scarabaeidae; genus Dermolepida; species Dermolepida albohirtum. Next base: position 17,799 of record JAVIWB010005183.1, read on the forward strand.
TTTTAGATTATTGCTTAACTTTTGACGTTGCAGTTCATTTTCTTTCACTTTTTCGTGATTGTGATCCGAAGGAAATTGGAAAATGTCTTGATTTTTCCCCAATTTCAAAAAAGACTTGCACGTGCTTTTGCAAAGCACCCACCGTTCAATTTCATTTGCCAATGATTTGTGGAAACGATATTCGTACCCTTGTAGGACAAGCAGGGGTCTGCCTTTTTCACTTTGAATCACTTCCATGTTGAGTAAACACAAATAATAACACACTACACGAATGTTAACGAGTAACAGCCAGCAGAACATAAAAATATCTAAAGTGCACAACCAAGTCTTATACTACCCTTACTCCTCATTTTCCTTTTCCCGGAAAAACATAATTACCATATAATCAGAAATAATTAGAAAGTATTAGTGAGTTGAGATTAGTGCAGGTACTTGGGACTCAATTTACTTAACGCTTCAACGACAAACGAGACTCGATTTACGTACTTTCTAATGTAATTAGGAAGATATCGGACTCAATTTACATCGACCCATTTTATATCTATTACACAGTGAGTACTCAGTATTCACGTTGTTAATAAAGTGTCAGCAAGTGCTATCGAGCGGGCGTATTTTTTTAAATGTGTTTAAAATATGGCAAGGAGAAAGCAACTAACTCTTGAAGAAAGGGCAAGAATTATTGCTTTGCATGAAACAAAGCTTTCTAATAGAGCAATCGCCCGAAAACTAAAAGTTTCCGAGTATTGTGTTCGTCAACCTATAAAGAGAATGGCAGAAACTGACCAACTCGGACACCGAAAACGCAGTGGACGGTCGAGAATAACTACTAAAAGAGAAGATGAATATCTGAAATTAATGTCCTTGCGCAATCGTCGCCTTACAGCTACGAAAATAGCTGCACAATATAACGTATAGCATGAAGCCACGGCTAGCGTAACAACAACCAAACACCATTTAGTTGAAGCTGGACTTAGAGGTCGAGTAGCAGTAAAAAAACCACGTCTGTTTGTACAACATAAACAAAAAAGATTGGCCTGGGCAAGAATACACAGGTACCGGACTGTCGAAGAATGGAAACAAGTATTATAGACAAATGAATCCAAATTTGAAATTTTTGGAAATAAAAGCCGTACTTTTGTTCGTCATCGTGTCGGGGAGAGATGGTTAGATGAATGTGTGAACAGTGAAACATGGTGGTGGAAATGTGATGGTTTGGGTTTACTTTGGAAACGGGCACATCGGAAAATTGGTGCAAACCACAGAAAGAATGACAAAAGAAGCTATTTGAGTATATCGCATGAGCATGCTCTTCCGTCAGCGATGGAGCTAATGGGTTTGGGGTTTATTTATTAGTAAGATAACGACCCCAAACACACAGCAAAGACTGTAAAAAGGTTTTTCGCCGACCAAATTGGAAGAGGAATCCTTACATTAATGATATGGCCACCCCAAAGTCTGGACTATAATCCGATAGAGCTGTTATGGGACTGTTTGGATCGGTAAATGAGCAAAATAGTAGATATCTTTCAGGGGTTCTAGACCCACCGCCACCGCCGGAAGTGACGTCAGATGACCTCACGTCCGGTTACGTCACCTGACGTCACATCTTGTTACGTCACATGACGTTATATGACGCCACGATATACAGAATGCGATCAAAAAGTTGTAAAAATAAACATACGAGGTTCGGTCAAAAAGTTTCAAAATAAGATGGCGCTCACATTTTCAAAACAAGATGGCGTCCAAATTTTCAAAACAAGATAGCGCTTAAATTTTTATGACAAGATGGCGCTCAAATTTTTGAAACAAGATGACGGCAATAAATTTAAAGACTGTATATTATGGTGATCCCGATATGACGAGACAGAGTGTGATCAAAAACTTGTTACAATAAACATACGACATTCTGTCAAAAAAGCTTCAAAATTGGCGGCCCCAAGTCAAAGTGGTCTTAAATTTTGAAAAAGAAAATGGGCCTCAAATTTTCAAAACAAGATGGCGCTCCGAAACAAGATGGCGCTTAAATTTTCGAAACACGATGACGGCAATATTAGATGTATATTATCTGATAATACATTTTAATATTCCAGACTGTATATATAATTTAAATGAAGAGAAAATTGTTTATTAGAATAGAAGCACACACAGACACTGTCACCTTAGCTGCGCTAAATGAACTGACACATTAAACAGCAGTTAACAGCAGTTGTGACTTCAAGTGTAGTGGAGGTAGTATTACCTAATATTTCTAGAAATTTCCTAAAATTGTATCTATATATATATATATGTTTTCGGCTATTGTATATTCTAGAAATATTACACAATAATTTGCAAAGTCGTTAAAATAAAAGCCGTAAACGTAGAATATCAATTTTTATTAAGCATATTTTTATGTGCATTATTTTACCAAATATTATATGTGTTTTGAGAAATAAAGTTATATAGAATGTCCACATTTTTTCGTGTACGAACACTATTAAAACGTTTGTGATAATAACATGCATTGCTACTCTTATTAAGTTTTGGCGCGTTATTAACATATTCCAAGTTTATACTGTTCACAGTTTTTAAATAATCGCTCTTCTGATGCCCCTAAACAAAAATTTTTTTGCAGTTTTTACATATATTATTTAACATTCTTGGAAGGCACTTGGCGTCCGCATATCGAATGCCTAAATGGTTATTTTCCAACAAGCGAACTCCATTCTTTTCTTCAACAGATAATTCTCGAAATGGCACTGATGGTTTGAATAGCACATGAAGTGATCGGACCCCATCGGTTATAGCTATTTCTTTAAGGCAAAATGTTGGAACGTTAAACCATTGTATGTCGATGGCCAGAAAAAGTTCAAATCGCTCTCGATATATGCGAGCCCTATCTGTAGGAGTTAAAATAAATTTTAATGTTATTTCCACTTGTTCTATTCTTCGGTTAAATCTGTGCCTATTAGCCTTCAACATTCTGTATTCATACCATTCAAACGTCTCTGGAGTTTCAACAAACGTCACAGACTTACCCATTTTTCCACACAAACCCAGCAATCGGTGTGCACTGAACAATTTTATATTAGGGACTAACGAAATTGGTAATTAGACGGCTTTTATATGAAAACTATTAACCTTGACTTTTGGTTGTTATAAAAATTTCAAAAATACCGCGCTTGAACCTGTTTCGCAGTCAAACTAGAATTACTTTGCATACATAAGCTAGTAATGTCATAATATTACGCAATAATTCCAAATATATCACGATTGGACCCGTTCAGACCTGTTGTTATATTATTTTATAGGGAGGGATAGCTATTGGAAAATTAACAAAACAGCGCAGTTTACTTAAACTAGTGTTTGAAGTAAGGCGTAAAAAATGTGTGAATACAACGCTGAATATATGAAGAAAGTATTAGATGCAATTAAATTTGTAGATGAAAATCAAGGGAACTTGTTTAATGTCGATCCGAATTTAGTTGAATATATTCCTTTAAGAATACTCAAGACAAGAGTTGGGGCATTATCGATAGCGAAATTCTGGCATCTGATACCACCCGAGAGACAGATTGAATTAAGGGAACATTACAATAATGGTGATGACCAAATTGATGGGCCGCCACCATCAAAGAAAAACTGTGGGGGCATGTATAAAGAAAAAACGATTTCGTTTACCGCATAAGAAACAATTGAAGATATAAAATAGTCATCAGTATGTATTGTATATTGAAATAAAAAATTCGATAAACGTATTTGTGGCTTTTTAACATAAAGACATTACGTATTCTAAATTTACATGGAGACGTGCCACAAAAAGAAGTTGTTAAATATATACAATAAAAGTATTGTCGCTGTATCATGAGCATGTATTGTATATTTCATAATTAAAATAAAAAATGCGAAATTATAAACGTATTTGTGGCTTTTTTATTTCCTTATTTCTTCTTTGATAAGAAGAAGCAAATATTTACTTCTAATTTCTTTATTTGATACAATAATTTAAACATCTTTGTGTATAAAAAGTTACAACTAATTATTACATATATATGAGCGGGATACAAACCGTATGCTTTATGACAAATATTACAGAAATTTTCGAAAATATCTGATAATACCTCTGTTTTTAAATACAAATTTGAATAATATAACAAATTTTTACGCTTAAACGTGTTCCATACAGCTTGGGCATGTCTACAATCATCATCGGAAATATCTTCGCCAGTTAACGAACTATAAAATTTATGTTCTGGAGGTAGTGCTGTTTCATACAATCGCTCAAAAGTGTGTATATATTCATAAGGAAAAACTCCTTTACGTATAACTAAATTAAATTGATCAGCATCATCAAAGCTAGATTTAACAACATTAAAATTAATTGAGGGTAAATCGTTTGATAATTTATCGATGGAGGATGCCATAAAGCGAAAAGAATCTAAAAATCATAATTTTTAAATAAACATCTTTCTTCCCATCCGCCTTGTTTGTATAACGGTCAATCAAATTTTTCTTTTGTGAACTAATATATCGCTCTTTATTAACTGGGATAACGTTCATATCTAAATATCATTTGCTAAATCTCTAACAAACAGATGGCTATTGTAACACAATATTGGAATAAAATTTAAGCCACAATTAGAATGCGCTGCGCCCCTAAACTTCCCAGTTAAACGACAGTGATCCGCCACTTTATCTCCGTTAAGAGAATTTTCACAAATGTGACAGATAACTGCATTATTAAAATCATTTCTCTCAATAGGTTTTAATGGACTCGTTGGAACAACAACTTTTAAATACTTTTAATATATAGCTTTAACATCATCCACCAATCGCCAAGATGGTAAAAGAGGCAAACATCTACTTATCAAAATCACTATATCTTAAAATATTTTGGAGTTGCATTTCTCCCAATTTTGTTGTACGCGGTTCAGCTGATGGTAGAACGGTATATAAATGATTGCAATCATTTGTGTAATGGGTGGTAAATTTTTTCAGCTATATCGAAATAAACTAGACACCCATCACACAAATATTTACAATGTTCTTTATTGTTTATTTGAGATGAAATCAGTCTGGAGAGATTTTTAATCAATACGTAATGAGATTTCCCCCGTTCCTCGATCAACAATAAATTAATGCGTATATTTCGTTTATTTTGAGTAAAATAAAGTGGCCCTACAACATCATAATTTTTAGTTTCTGAATTATATACCAAACCGTATACATTTATACTTAAATTATTTAATTGTTCAGTTTTAGATAAATCTTTAATTTTAACCGGGAATAACATTTTCTAAACTTAAAACAGATTTTCACTAAAAGTATTCTAACCAGCTGATCAAAAATATCATCAACGTCTGCTGACTGCGTCACAATGATGTACCTTCATAATTTAGATTCTCCTAAGAAGGTTTGTTTATCAGAATTTTGTTGGCCAGAAATTCTATAAGACGCAACGCAAAGCCGAAAACTTGTTTCGATTTCGTATATTCTACCCTCTAACATAACAGCATTATTAGATAAATGCTGCTGTGAACAAAGATGGCCGCTATACACTGCTGTATTAGAGAACCTTTACCCACAACAGCTCAACCCTACCTCGGAGTCACCATAACCCGTTGATGACATGTTCCTCTTGTAAGGTGGTGCGGCACATTCCATAGGATGAGCTCTCTTGCAATGACGCCTTAAATTGTCCCTCCTCGTAAACGTCTGGTCGCAGGCTCGATACGTGTGAAAGGTAGTGCTCTCACATGGGTGTCTACGCAGAATGTCCATGCGGGCGAAAACCTTTCCACATTTATCACAATCCATTTTTAATACTAAAAATATTTTGCATCAATATAAGACCAAAATAAATATTCATATCAAAACATTGTGGTTAATTAAAATTTTCCTAGAATGTCTCAAAAAAGAGATGAATACAAAAATTGTTGCATTTATTAGTCATTAAATGAATTTGTTCTCAAACAATTCTTATCAACTTTCATTTTTAATATTATGATAAAAATTCATGCTATACATGTCTTGCGGCCACATTAATTATATTAACTTATAAATCAAACGTTTGCAGTTAAACGGATTTTTCTAGAACGTGTGAAAAACACGCGCCTAAAATTATTAAACTTATTATTTTTATTTTATGACTAAAACAAATTGTTTTGAAAATATCACAAACATCGGACAGGAATGTGTTATATACGGATATCGAAAATTATTTGTAAAATATAAGAAGTTGTTAAGTATATAAAACTATTGTTACTGTATCATCAATACGTATTTGTATTTAAATTAAAATAAAGAAAAATTCCGTAAAGAAACAAGTATTTAGTTTAAATTCCATTAATAAGCTCTTAGAATAAATATTTCTATTCAAAATGTTAAATCTATGAACATGAACGTACTGAAACTAATATATGTACTCGCATATGTTTGAACACACACACACACACAGCACTCACACTGACACAGCACTTAACAAAATATTGAGCAATAGTTATGTTCTTATCTAGTCTGCGACTAATATTTGTTTCCTCTTTTTTTTTAAAGTCATACTCGTTCATGATGTCGGCAACTGTATATTCCAGAAAAATTTACGTAATAATTTTTTAAATTGTGTCTATCCCGTTTTTAATGTACAACTAAAACAAAAGGAGTAAAATGGAGAGTATCATCATTTAATAAGCAAATATGTAAATAATTACATATACAGAAAGGAGCCTGCGGCAGGATAATAAAACATCATAATTTTCAGTTATGAATTATATATCAAACCGTATACATTTACACTTAAATTATTTAATTATCCAATTTTCAATAAATCCTTAATTTTGTTCGAAAATTTAATATTTTCTAAATTTAAAACAGGTTTTCACCAGAAGTACACTAACCAACTTATCAAAAATAATATCAACATCTGTTTACCACAATATTTTTTATGAGTATATTATAAAACAAAAATAAAAAGTACTTACATATATTAGCATAGAAACAATAAATTTTAAATGAGCTCAACGTAATGAAATAAAACACATAGGAACACTTTCAATACAACATAATATTCGCGTAAAAATTTTGAGGTTAATTAAAGTTTTTTAGAACACTCCAAAAAGACATACTCAAAATTATTCAGTATTTTAATAAAAAATTCTACCCATCCTCATTAAATATATTAACTTATAAATGTTCTTATCTAATGTTTGTGGTTAAACGAATTTTTTTTATAGAACGTTTCATAAAGACACGCCAAAGCTATTAAACTCATTATTCAAATTCAGCAAGATTTTTAACGTATACTATTATCGACTTAGCTGGTTTTAATATATGTTTTCTCTAATAAAGTAATTCATGTCTTGTTTAATTAAGTATTAATTGAAATAAAATCATATGAAGTAGAGTAAAGGAAACTACAATAAACATTTTTCGCTATTTATTGTCTAAAACAAGAAAAATAAATAAATTGTTTGAATCAATGTTGTTTTTCATTTTATATATTCTTTAAAAACAGCATATTACGAATTTAGTAATAACTTATTGAGTGTAGGTGAATTAAATCTATAAATGCTCTAGTAAGACAACATTGATTCAAACAATTAGTGAAAATATTAATATTTGTAGAGGGTGGAATATATGAAATCGAAAGCAGTTTTCGGCTTTGCGTTGCGTCTTATAGAATTTCTGGCCAACAAAATTCTGATAAACAAACCTTCTTAGGAGAATCTAAATTATGAAGATATAACATTGTGACGCAGTCAGCAGACGTTGATGATATTTTTGATCAGCTGGTTAGAATACTTTTAGTGAAAATAAGTTTAAATTTAGAAAATGTTAAATTCCCGGTTAAAATTAAAGATTTATTTAAAACTGAACAATTAAATAATTTAAGTATAAATGTATACGGTTTGGTATATAATTCAGAAACTAAAAATTATGATGTTGTAGGGCCACTTTATTTTACTCAAAATAAACGAAATATACGCATTAATTTATTGTTGATCGAGGAAGAGGGGACATCTCATTACGTATTGATTAAAAATCTCTCCAGACTGATTTCATCTCAAATTAACAATAGAAAATGTCAATTGTATTTGTGTGATGGGTGTTTAGTTTACTTCAATACAGCTGAAAAATTAAGCACCCATTGCACAAATGATTGCAATCATTTATATACCGTTCTACCATCAGCTGAACCGCGTAAAACAAAATTCGGGGAAATGCAACTCCAAAATATTTTAAGATATAGTGATTTTGATAAGCAGATGTTCGCCTCTTTTAACATTCTCGCGATTGGTGGATGATGTTAAAGCTATATATTAAAGTATTTAAAAGTTGTTGTTCCAATGAGTCCATTAAGACCTATTGAGAGAAATGATTTTATTAATGCAGTTATCTGTCACATTTGTGAAAATTCTCTTAACGGAGATAAAGTGGCGGATCACTGTCATTTAACTGGGAAATTTAGGGCCGCTGATCATTCTAATTGTGGCTTAAATTTTATTCCAATATTGTGTTACAATAGCCATCTGTTTGTTAGAGATTTAGCAAATGATATTTAGATATGAACGTTATCCCAGTTAATAAAGAGCGATATATTAGTTCACAAAAGAAAAATTTGATTGATCGTTATACAAACAAGGGGGAATGGGAAGAAAGATGTTTATTTAAAAATTATGATTTTTAGATTCTTTTCGCTTTATGGCATCCTCCATCGATAAATTATCAAACGATTTACCCTCAATTAATTTTAATGTTGTTAAATCTAGCTTTGATGATGCTGATCAATTTAATTTAGTTATACGTAAAGGAGTTTTTCTTTATGAATATATACACACTTTTGAGCGATTGTATGAAACAGCACTACCTCCAAAACATAAATTTTATAGTTCGTTAACTGACGAAGATATTTCCGATGGTGATTGTAGGCATGCCCAAGCTGTATGGAACACGTTTAAGCGTAAAAATGTATTAGATTATTCAAATTTGTATTTAAAAACAGACGTACTTTCAGATATTTTCGAAAATTTCTGTAATATTTGTCATAAAGCATACGGTTTGGATCCCGCTCATATATGGGAAAAAAGCACTGGTCCCCGCATGGCGCGGTTTGCTCCATTATTATCGACAATGTTTCGCCATTTTTTTGGTAGATCCATATATATGTAATAATTAGTTGTAACTTTTAAGTTCTGCAGAGATCGAAACAGATGATAGTCAGAGGGTGCTATATCCGGACTGTAAGGTGGGTGCATCAAAACTTCCCAACCAAACTCTCTCAATTTTTGACGGGTCACAAAGATGTTTAAATTATTGTATCAAATAAAGAAATTAGAAGTCCCACCATACACACAAATATTTGCTTCTTTTACGCTTATCGTAATCCATTTTTCATCTCCGGTTATTAAAATAAGGAAATAAAAAAGCTACAAATACATTTATAATTTGGCAGCTTTTTTTTAGTTTTTTAATTATAATATATACACTGCTGATACATGCTCATGATCACAGCGACAATACTTTTATTGTATATATTTAACAACAGCACAAATTTTTTGCCTGGCACGTCTCCATGTAAATTTAGAATACGAAATTTCTAATTCTTCTCCATTTTCAAGTGCGAATAACTTTCCAACCACTGCACCGATTACAATGTTTCTAAAAAAGCGGAAGGTCACTAAAAAACGAGCCCTCGGTGGTGTCGCTGTGACTTGTTGTTTATAATTTCACATTTCTTATTTTATATATTTAAATACTTTTTATACACAAAGATGTTTAAATTATTGTATCAAATAAAGAAATTAGAAGTAAATATTTGTTCTTATGAAAAATAAGGAAATAAGAAAGCTACAAATACGTTTATAATTTCGCATTTTTTATTTTTTTATATATACAATTATGATACAGCGACAATACTTTTATTTGTGGCGTAATGTCTTTATGTTCCATCACATTTTTTATTTTAATTTTAATATATTTAAAATACTTTTATTTTATATAATGTCTTTATGTTAAAAAGCCACAAATACGTTTATCGAATTTTTTATTTCAGTATACAATGCATACTGATGACTATTTTACATCTTCAATTGTTTCTTATGCGGTAAACGAAATCGTTTTTTCTTTATGCATGCCCCCACAGTTTTTATTTGATGGTGGCGGCCCATCATTATTGTAATGTTCCATGCAAGGGAGGTTGTCGCTTAATTCAATCTGTCTCTCGGGTGGTATCAGATGCCAGAATTTCACTATCGATAATGCCCCAACTCTTGTCTTGAGTATTCTTAAAGAAATATATTCAACTAAGTTCGGATGACATTAAACAAGTTCCCTTGATTTTCATCTACAAATTTAATTGCATCTAATACTTTCTTCATATATTCAGCGTTGTATTCACACATTTTTCACACCTTAGTTCAAACACTAGTTTAAGTAAACTGCGCTGTTTTGTTAATTTTCCAATAGCAATCCCTCCATATAAAATAATATAACAACAGGTCTGAACGGGTCCAATCGTGATATATTTGGAATTATTGCGTAACATTATGACATTACTAGCTTATGTATGCAAAGTAATTCTAGTTTGATTGCGAAACAGGTTCAAGCGCGGTATTTTTGAAATTTTTATAACAACCAAAAGTCAAGGTTAATAGTTTTCATATAAAAGCCGTCTAATTACTAATTTCGTTAGTCCCTAATATAAAATTGCTCAATGCACACCGATTGCTGGGTTTGTGTGGAGAAATGGGTAAGTCTGTGTCGTTTGTTGAAACTCCAGAGACGTTTGAATGGTATGAATACAGAATGTCGACAGCTAATAGGCACCGATTTAACCGAAGAATAGAACAAGTGGAAATAACATTAAAATTTATTTTAACTCCTACAGATAGGGCTCGCATATATCGAGAGCGATTTGAAACTTTTCTGGTCATCGACACACAATGGTTTAACGTTCCAACATTTTGCCTTAAAGAAATGGCTATAACCGATGGGGTCTGATCACTTCATATGCTATTCAAACCAGCAGTGCCATTTCGAGAATTTTCTGTTGAAGAAAAGAATGAAGTTCGCTTGTTGGAAAATAACCATTCATGTATTCGATATGCGGACGCCAAGTGCCTTCCAAGAATGTTAAATAATATATGTAAAAACTGCAAAAAAATGTTTGTTGCTTCAGTGATGGTTTGGTGGAGAGTATCCTATGACGGTGTCACTTCCTTGCATTTTTGTGAAAAAGGTGTTAAAACAGCGGCCAAAAACTATCAACGAGACATTTTAAGCAAAGCAGTGGAGCCCCTGAACTACACCATGTTCCAAAACCAACCATGGATATTCCAACAAGATTCTGCGCCCGATCACAAGGCCAAAACAACTCAGCAATGGCTTGAAAATCATGTACCTGAGTTTGTTAGTACTGACTATTGGCCGTCAGCAAGCCCAGACCTAAATCCGCTCGACTACAAATTGTGGTCAATACTAGAAGGCATGGTCTGTAGAAGACCCCATCGCAACCTGGAATCATTGAAGCAAGCGTTAACAGAAGCCGTCGACAATTTTCCCATGGATATCGTCCGTACAGTGATTGATGAGTGGCCCTGCAGCCTTCGGCGTTGTATTAAGGCAAATGGCGGCCATTTCGAGTAATTTGCATTGTATTTTTTAGCTTACTATTGTCAAAATAAACTATCAAAAAATAATTTAAATCCAACTGGCAGTTTTCTTTATGTACTTAAAAACCTTTATATCAGTATTTATGGCAGGACTAGGTATATAGACACGATTTTGGGAAATTTCTAGAAATATTACGTAATACTACCTCCACTACACTTGAAGTCACAATAGCTGTTAACTACTGTTTAATGTGTCAGTACATTTAGCGCAGCTAGGGTGACAGTGTCTGTGTGTGCTTCTATTCTAATAAACTATTTTCGCTTCATTTAAATTATATATTCAGTCTGGAATATTAAAAATCTATTATCAGATAATATACATATAATATTGCCGACATCCTGTTTCGAAAATTTGAGCGCCATCTTGTTTTGAAAATTTGAGGCCCATTTTGTTTTTCAAAATTTAAGGCCCCCTTGACTTGGGGCCGCCAATTTTGAAGCTTTTTCGACAGAACCTCGTATGTTTATTTTAACAAGTTTTTGATCACACTCTGTCTCGTCATATCGGGTTCACCATCTTTAATTTAAAATCAAATGTGCAGTCTGGAATATTAAAATGTATTACCTGATAATATACAGTCTTTAAATTTATTGCCACCATCTTATTTCGAAAATTTGAGCGCCATCTTGTCTTAAAAATTTAAGCGCTATCTTGTTTTGAAAATTTGGACGCCATCCTGTTTTGAAACTTTTTGACCGAACCTCGTATGTTTATTTTTACAACTTTTTGATCGCACTCTGTGATATACAGAGTGCGATCAACGTCATATAACGTCATGTGACGTAACCGGACATGAGGTCATGTGGCGTCACTTCCGGCGGTGGCGGTGGTTACAGAACCCGCGAAAGACATCTACTTAAAATACCTCCTACTAGCAAGACACATCTTTGGGGTAAGTTGCGGAATGCATGGAACTCTATCGATGTGGCATATCTCGACCGATTAGTTTAACGTATGCCACGTGTTTGTGAAACAATGATCGCAGCTAAGGGTAGTTACTTTGACGAAAGTAAAATTTAAGCTAACCTATTATAATATTACTTTGATTAATGTCAATTGCTTGAATTGTATGTTAATTTAGTATTTTAAAAAAAAATGTTAAATAAAAGAGATCGAGTGCTCGACGAACATTATATGTATTGTTTATAGACGACCAATTCACATTCATCAGATCTCGCTATCATTGAAAATAGTCAGATTTCTGAAGTTATATGAAGCATTTTATGCTAATGGAAATAATTCCTATCGACTTCAGTCGAAATATTGATGGATAGAGAAAGCGCTGTGTGGTAATTATTTTCAGTAACTAGGATATATGCATGCTTAACACTGATATCGCAATAAAAATTTACGAAAACTCTAAAAATCCAAGTCTTCGTTATCAACATCTCTTACACCATTATTTTGTCTAAGGTCTGAACCTTTGCATAAATCCTGGAGATACGTATGTTTAGAATAATTCGGAGCCACAGTTGTACAATCTCAAAAATCAAAAAGATTGAATTCTCCCATAAGTGAAACATCTATAACTACAATTCTGAATGCATCCATAAAATGTTCTAATTCCTTGTTAGTAATATTAAGTGGTATATACAAATATATACCAGCAACATAATATGCATATGATTAACAAAAAATTTTCATAATATTAAATCAATAACGGGAACTAGTAGTACGTTTTTACGAAATCCAACAACCACACTACCTCTATCAATACATCCAATATTATCAAATTTACCATCGTCACTAATAGTAATGTAAGAAAGGCGAAAGAATTCCATTAATTCAACCATACCATTCGATTAAGTTTCGGTAATGAGTACAATGTTGTAACACAATTCGCAAATGCAGTAGATAATTTGTATGTATTCGTTGATCATAAACATGTCCAAAGGGTACTAGGAAAGTTTTGCAATATGACGCAAAAATTAATAGTAGAAAGCTGCTTGTTGCTGCATGTTGAAATATGTTCATACGTCCATAGTAGCCGCCGCGTCATGTCGATGGGCTCAGTTATTCATTAACAGTGAAAGTGTAAAGTGCTTGCGATGGCATCGTGGTCACAAAATGAGACAAGGGCAGTTTTACGTTTTAATTTCGTGCGTGGTTTAAACACAGACCAGTGCTTCGAAGAAATGACTCTTGCACTAGGTGATATTTGTCCACGTCGCACAACGATATTCAGGTGGTATAGAGAATTCCAAAGGGGAAATTTAACTGTGGAGGACGTTGAGAGGCCGCGAAGGCCACGAACATCAGTTATGGAGGAAAACGTTACTACTGTGCGGAACATGCTTGGCGAGGACAGGCGAGTGACCTACCAACAGATAGAGGGTACCTCAGGCATAAATGCACCAGTAATTCGTTCGATTCTGCATGATTATTTGCACGTGAAGAACCTTTGTTCTCTCTGGGTGCCGCGTCAACTGACTGAAGAGTAGATGACACGACGTGTGACTTGGTGCCGGGAGATGCTAAAAAAGTTTAATAAGGGACAATCTCGATATGTGAACAACATCGTGACAGGTGACGAAACTTGGCTGTACTATTACGATGTGCCGACCAAATCTCAAAACAAAGTTTGGGTCTTTGATGATGAGGACACACCCGTAGTTGTCAGAAAATCCCGATCGGTAAAGAAGAAAATAATAGCTGTATTTTTAAAATCGAGTGGAATTGTGGAACGCGTCGTTTTGAACACACGGAAGACAGTCACAGCTAAGTGGTATACTGAACAGTGCTTGCCTAAAGTCATTAGATCTATGAAGAACCTGCGGCCAAAGGCAAGAATAGACACCTGGTTCCTCCATCACGATAATGCTCCAGTTCACCGCGCCAAAGCCTGCACCGGATATTTGACCACGACAGAATTGAAACTTCTCGAGCACCCTCCCTACAGTCCGGATCTTGCTCCCTGCGACTTTGCACTATTCTCGCATGTGAAAATGGAGCTAAAAGGGATGAGGTTTTTCAGTGATGAGGACCTTTTGCGGGCTTGGGACAACGAGTGTGCTTTACTCCCTAGTGAAAGTTGGCAGAACTGGTTTAAAGATTGATTTCGGAGAATGGAGAGGTGTATTGGGTGTAGAGGAAACTACTTTGAAAAAATTAAATAAACATAGCTGTATTGCAAAACTTTCCTAGTACCTTTTGTACAATTATAAAAAGCCTTCCGATCATATATTGATTACACTGCGCAACAATATGGCAACTTTTGTCTGATGATTGACTTTTATCACGTGATATTTACTAATTTGACGTCGCTGATTTCAAATATACCTTCAGCGTTTTTGTAACAGCTCTTGTTTACGAGATATAGCTTTCACGAAAAAATTGCTGTGTTAGTGTGTTAATTTGCTTTTAATTATAAAAATATTAAGTTTTCTTAATATAATTTGATATGGCATCGTCAAGAAGAGTTTGTGTCAATGATCCAAATCACTTTTGTTTCATTTGCGGAGAGTATATATTTAAAGAATACCGTTTGAATATGATAGCGTTCGTGATTGAGGCTTACAAAAATTACTTTAGTCACACACTGGAAATGAAGGACAAACCTTCGATTCCTCAAAAAGTATGTAAAACGTGCGTTGAGTTTCTACGTTTATGGGGAAATAAGAAAAGGAATAGCTTTAGGTACGAAACCGCTATAATCTGAACTGAACCATTGAACCACCACGACGACTGTTATTTTTATTTGGTGAACATAACAGGCATTAACCGAAAAAATCGAGCCAAATGGGAATATCCTTCTATAGGGTCGGCACATAGACGTGTTTTGAGTCCTAAAATATCACTTGAGTCAAGTTACACTTTCTTTACAACCACCTGGACTATTTTCCCGCCAATCTTAGGGACCTAAGTGAAGAACAGGGGGAGCGATTCTACCAGGACTCCCGTACCATGGAGAAACGCACACATGATGACACTATTGATGGAGCATTCGGAATAGCTCTCTCTAAATTTACAGTGTTTTATTATAAAAAAACACCCGTGTCATATTTTTTTAACTAGAGCTGATACAGAAATTTCTCTGTCACGGAATTGAAATCGTCATCAAAAATTGGACTAATATCATGTAACGTAACCCAATCATCAGAAATGCTGTTGTGCAGTGTTATAAACATGTATAATTATAGAAATCTCACTGAGCGCATTCAGTTTTACGTCACCTACGGTATAATGCACAGAATACCATTTTTGTATTTTGTTTTTAAATCCAGTTCACCGTTAGCATTACGATATATTTTCATTTGTATCGGCGTATAGTCACGAAAAGTCCTATCAACTTTCGCTACATTACTATCGAATGAGAGATTTTATTTTCCTTCCAAGAACTATGAAACTTTGTCAATTTTACTGGTGCCAGATCAATCTCATCAGTACACAAAACAGACACTAATTCACTGCTTTTATACTAAATAAATCATTGCAATCCTTATAAATTCAATTATTACTAGACTTAGGTCGAACTTTTATGACTTCTGTCTGAGGAACATCGACATAGTCAATTCTATATGGCTTGTTGCAAGCGGCTAATCCTGGCTCCGTTTTACCACACACTCGCACTTGATCATAATAAATACAAGGCGAAACCCTAACAAAATAAAATTCAAGGATACACGGCTCGCCAACGCTGCCAATAGTGGTGACTTAAAAGTATAAAAACTGTGGTTAGATGGCAACTATTAGGTAAATATGTCAGAACCAAAGGAAAAACAGTAATATTAACAGTTTTAATAAATATTAAGCAGACCCAGTATATTTATCTGTGCGCACTAAACACGCAAACACAGCAAAAAGAAATACAAAAATGAAACCGAGTTACAAGAAAAGAAATAGCATCATATCACTTACATACATTATTGACATATTGACATAGTTACCAATACAATACAAGACGCATTAATGTCTAAACTATGAGTACTGCAATATTATTAATTTAAATACATCTTATGTGAAAATACGAAAATGTACCGTACTTATTAATTATGTACATATGCACGCATTCCACTCACTCCCCTGTTAACTACGAATTTATTTTAAAAGATACAAATTTAATAACACAAAATTTAGGTTATTTCGTTACCCCGTGTTATTTTATATATAACCCTCTATAGCATTTGTGAGAAACCACCGCCCCGTGGGCCGGATTCGGCCCGCTGTAAGATTTGATCCGGCCCGCGAAACATTGTCGTATTATTGCTAAAAATTATGAACACCACTTTAAAACACTACTTTAAAATGCACTACTTTTAAACGCGTCCCGCGAATGTATTTGCACATTAAAGTTTGGCCCACAACATGTCAAAGGTTGCTCACACCTGCTCTATACTAATACCGTTTAGCAATATTCCCTATTCCTTATAATTTGCATTTTTGAAAAATTAAATACAAGTTTAATCACATAAAATTAGGGGTTTTCGTTGTCATCCGTTGTTTTATGTATGACCTTATTACGTGCGTTCGGCGTAATTTGCTTTTATTTTGCAAGCGCCGAGACGCCTTTCCGACGGTTGGCAGAATATAGTATTTACGATTAATAAATATGATGCAGCCTTGTTGTTTAAGTTTAAATGTGAAATTCTTAACTTGTCATCTGGATAAATAAGATTGTCTTAATTGCTTTAATAACTTATAAATAAGGAAGCCTAATTGCTAAAGTATGAACATAAAAACATCGGGTTCTACTTTATCGGTCTGGCTTGACAATTGCTAAAATTGAGAGGCCTAATGTGACAAACACGCTTTTAATAAACTGTATTTAGTAAATCGGCTTTAAGAAAACGACATTTCTCGATTTGGTGCTTGGTTATATTTTGTCGTTTTTGTCTTTATGCAGCAGAGCGGCTTGGTTACGTTTACGACTGCGGCGGTCCCTCTCGCGCGACCTCCGGCAAACTGATTTGAGCAGCAACGGGACGGGGAAAACGATGCCTTAATATTGGTCACGGGACGTACTTTATACGCAGTCGGTGTTCCATGAGATCGGAATCCACTACCGAAAAGGCAACCAAAAGGATTCCTGTCACTGAGAAACGCATGTTAGTCAAACTCATCACTGCACTTTCTTCTGTCCAGGAAAACTTGAATAGAACAGGTATACCACCACAATGACGACATGAGCCTATTCAGCTCAGGAGAGACTCTTTTTACCGTAAACTCTCTCGTCGTATGCAGACATATCTAATAATTTCGAGGCGTTGTGCGGATCTCTTCTTTCTTCAGGTGCATCCGTCCTTTTATGTCCAAATATTCGTATTCCTCTGATTTATGTACATGCCGAAATTCCGATTCTTATTGCAGAGCTATTATGTTATTTTCTGCAACGTGTTTTAGAACTACCCTTATTTACGTGAATCTTAAATTGATTTCAATAATACTTGAATTTTAATTTGTATGGTATATTTTAAAAATACCAGTTTTTATATTACATTCAGTTTTCAAGTAATTGTTAACTCTTTCATTTATTTCTATAAAATCACGCTGCCATATTTTAATTAAATTACAATGTAAGAATTGTTTTTTTATAGATTTGTTACTTTGATATGTTTGTATTGATATAGCACATGGAAATTTAGATCGATATTTTAATAAAAGGATTTTACGATTGTTTACATGATGATCGAATTATTATCTTCACACGAGAGCGTGTTCTTGTACCCTTTTCATCGTTTTATTTTCAGACACACGTTTCTTTGTAATAGAAAATACCTAATTTATGACGTGCATCGCTTTTGCTGTTTCTGTTTTGACAAATTCAACAATATTCAGTGATACATCTATGGCTAGAAAGTTTTATAATTCATACTTGTTATTTGCAATACACAGAGAGAAACTTGTACATACATCCTTTTAGGAACGGTAGTATTCTAATACAAAATCATAATATACAATTGTAGAGTTTGAAACGTATAAATAAAGAAATGTTACATGTAATTTCTATACTCTATAACAATTTCTTCTAATAGACCCTTTTTTATATCCATCTTTCAAATCCATGGACCAAGGAAATAGTTTATAATGAAAAACATCTTTTTAAAAATTAAACTATATTTAGGGTGTATATTTAGCTTTTGATGTACGGAGATAACATAATATTAGGAATTTTATGTTAATACATTTGTTTTAGTATAGACAGACAATGTGTTTCTACTTCAACCACATATACATAATGACGTAAGTCACTATATGTATAGAGTTGTAAATACAGTAATATACATATATGTATTTACACCTGGTTTTTACTTTGAGAATATCGACCCTGTAATATTTTATCATTGCCATAAATCGATTAATATTTACTCTTGGCTTTAATCTTTGTGTACCGATTTGTTTGCATATATTTCCGCGAATCCACATTCCCTACTTCTTTCAGAGTTTGATATTTGTCATATACTGTATACTCTAATTTAATGTTTGGTAAGGAGAGAATATCTTAATGAAGCTTCTATCTTAATATACGAGGGTGGTCTGAAAAGTTTCCGACATATACGTGAAGATGGCAGCGCTCATCAATAAACGCTAGGGAATTTAGTTGTGTTTCTATTGTCAGCAACTCACCAAAGTTTCAGCCATTTTGGACGCGCAGTTATTATTTGACAGTCATTTGAGTGAGTCGATGTGAGTGTCGAGTATCGAGCTGTCATTAAATATTTGTTTTTGAAAGGCGATACGTCTACTTAAATCAAAGATGAGTCAGACTCTGTGTACGAGGACTCTACATCATCATTTACCATAGTGAAATTTTGGGCAGCTGAATTTAAACGTGGCCGTAAGAGTCTGGGAGATGATGTACGTTTGGAACGTCAAAAAACTGCAACTACTGACGACAACATCGCTAAAGTCCACCAATTGGTACTAGACTACCGTCCAATTAAAGTAAGAGAGATAGCAAAGGTTATGAATATGTCCAAAGAACGTGTTTGTTACATGTTAATCAATATTTAGGCATGAGAAAGCTGTCCGCGCGTTGGTTGTCGCGTTTGCTAACGTTAGACAAAAAACAATTCCAACGTTGGCGCAATTTAGGTGCAATGAACACATGAGTTTTGGCGCCGATTAATTACTGTAGATGAAACTTCGACACACTATTATACGCCCGGAACAAAAATGCAGTCAAAACAATGGACTGCAAAGGGGGAATCGGCTCCAAGAAAAGCAAAAACTGTTTTTTTCGGCTGGGAAAGTGATGGCGACTGTTTTTTGGGGATAGTCTGGAATTATCTTAATCGATTATCTTCAAAAAGGAAAAACTATTACAAGAGCATACTACGCATCATTATTTGACAAGCAGAAAGCAGAAATTGTGGAAAAGCGGCCACATTTGCAGAAAAAGAAAATTCTGTTTCACCAAGACAACGCCACACTATGGCGAAAATCCACAAATTACGGTTTGAACTGCTTGATCATCTGCCTTACTCACAAGGTCTAGCCCAACGCGACTTCTTTTTGTTCCTTCATCTAAAAATTGTGCTCGGAGGACAGAGATTTTCGTCAAATGAGGAGACAATCATCTTCGTGAACGTGAACACTGTTTGGACGGGTTAAAGTGATGGGAACATCGCTGGGAGAAGTGCGCAGAGTTACAAGGAGACTATGTAAAGAAATAAATACGAGGGTAGCCGTTTATATTTCGGGAATAGCAAACAAACAAATTTTTTTTATTATCGAAAATAGTTTTATTGCTTTTCAAAATATTCTCCTTGAAAGTCAATACACCTTTGCATTCGTTTAAACCAATCCGAAAAGCATTGCTGCCACTGTGATGGCGGTATCTTCAAAATATGAGTTTTGAGTGCCTCAACTGCCTCTTCGGGCGTAGAAAACCGTTGACCACGAAGTTTATTTTTCACGTGAGGGAACAAAAAGAAATCACAGGGTGCTAGATCAGGGCTGTACGGGGATAGCTCATCAATTAAATGTTTTGCCCGGTCAAATATTCAATTGTTTGAACCGACCTATGAGAGCTATGAGAGGTCGCATTGTTATGGTGGAGAATGATCTGTCGTCTGCGGTTTGTTTTTCTTATTCCTTCAAAAAATTTTGGCAAACAAATAGTTATGTACCATTCGGGATTGACCGTTCTACAACTTTCTAAAGGCACAGTTGCAACATGACCGGTTTTGCCGAAATAACAGGCGACCATTTATTTTGATGTCCTTCGTGCGCGAACAACTTCTGTTGGTTTTGGCTCATCTTGAAATACCCACACAGTTGACAGCTGTTTGCTATCGGGCACATACGTATAGATCTAAGATTCGTCATTTGTGACGACTTTATAAATATTCTTTGAAGGACCGCCATTGTATTTTTGTGCATTTCTTGGCACCAATCGTCGTGAGTCCTTTTTTGAGCGGTTGTCAAATTATGTGGTACCCAATGTGAACATAGCCTCTTAACGGGTAAATGTTCATGCAGGATCTTATGCACACTAGTGTTACTAATACCTGGAGATGTCTCGATCTTACGGTATGGCACATGACGGTCTTGCATTATCAATTCAGGCACTGCATTAATGTTTTCCGACACAAAAACATTTGTGGGACGGGTTTCACCAAAATCATCGTCCAAAGAACGTCGTCTAAATTTGAATTCACTATACCAACGATATACTGTAGTTTTCGGTGGTGCTTCATCACCATATAAAGAATTCTGCTCATCGATTCATTCTTGTTGAGATAAACCACACCGAAAGTTATAAAAAATAATTGCAAGAAAATGATCGCGAGTTAATTCCATTTTTTCGCTGACATAAAATTTTCAAATTACTGTCAACAATAGAAATAGCGACCGGATAGTAAAACTGTCAAGGTAAATATATTATCAAAAATGGAAAACTTCACTAACAGTGTTGCCAGTTCCCGAAATATAAACGGCTACCCTCGTATAAATTTTAAGAAAGAATGTCTTGTATCTTTGTTAGGTCGGAAACTTTTCAGACCATCCTCTAACCACCTTTTTCAGACCAGCCTATGTACATACATATAAGCTATCCCAACCAACAATATTTGTTAGATCCGTGATGTTGAATTTCATTCTTATTATTACTGTCAAGCGTATTCCAAAAGTTTCCTTAATAGATGAATTTGAAGAATTATTAAGTATTTTATATGTGAAGTAATAGATTTCTGTTAGACACGCATGTGAATGAAACTTTGGCGGTCACTTAAATACTTAGTAAACCGATTTTAGTTTTCAAAAAGTGTTTTTCATTGTTGAATCACTATTTTCTACTTTAATACAACACAAAAGAATAGAACAATGACTGCTCTTAAATCTAAAATTCTAACTATTTATAAGTTTTCGTACTTTTAAAACTGCTCATATTGATATACTCTTTACACTATCGATAGTTCAGTTCGGTGAATTTCTGCAGTATACTACATAAACATGTAAATAGGAATATTTAGTTTAGATATATAAATAATGATTATTCTAATATGTTAAATATACAAATAAATGAGTGATTTCGAATATATAAATGGTTGTTGGCGGCATTATAATATTTTTCAGTGCCAGAGAGGGTTGAAATTGATAGCTAATTATATCAATAAAAATAATATGAATTTGAAGTTGAAATTGAATAAAGAGCGTATGATAAATCCAAAAGGCTTCATAAAACATTCTTAAGGAACTTTCAAGACTCCTTAGAATGATAAAAAGTAAAGAGTCAGAAAACTAAAAGGACCTCTTCAAAGATTATAAGAGATGAAAAATTAATTACAGAATATAAATACATGCAACTAATCAGGTACGAGTACTAGAAAACTTATCAAAAGGGATTAGACATAAGCAAACAAAAAAACAATTCGATTACTACGAGTACATCACCAAAAATTAAACCTTTTTCCATATTCTTATCAGGCATTTTTGAAAATATTTTACTTGTGAAAACTTTAATATATATCCCTTTAAATTAATAAATGAAGAAATAAAATTCATAACTTTTGACTTTTGACGAAATAGTCTAGAAAGTCTTTAAAAAAATATGTGATACACCACATATACATGCCAAGACATGAAAGAAGTTTTCGAGTGGTTATAAATGTCCTTTACTACAATATCGGTGTTTTATTATAAAAAACCAAATAATGTAACTACTATATTATAGAGTAATAATTGAAGAAATATGATAGAAAAGACAGATACTCCAATGTGAAAATGTTTAAAATGGCGACATTGCAAAGTCTGTGTAGTGCATGCTGTGTATCCTGTGTCAAAAATTACCCAGGCAGGTGTGTATAAAGGTTGTAAGATATATGTATAGAGAACTTTAACAAACTTTGCTCTTCTAACACTTAAAGTGTAACAAAGCCAAACAAAATGGCACCTCAACTTCTAATAAAAAAAATTATAGGAGAATACTATTAAGGACTATTTCTCAGCAATTTATATTTAATTTTATTAATTTTACAAACTCTTTATGTTTATTTTATTGATTTATTGTAATATACATATTTAATACCTTAACGATATATTTATCCTAAACGTTACCCATACATATGATATACCCGCGTCAGCGTCACCATGTGACCGTATTTTGCCTTTCTCTCATTGCTTTGCAGTATTTGAACACAAAATGCCACTGCTAAAAGTTCCCCTTATACGTGGAGTCTGGAGCTTAGGCCCTTATCAAAAGTGAATCGAACTCATATTTTTATAAGACGATTTTCGCAAATCGTGAGTCAAGCGAGTATTTTACTCTACCCAAACGTTCATGCTCTAATAATAGCCCTTTTGAACTGAATTATATGTGGAGAATTCTTAATCCTGGACTAATCAGAAAGGGATAGTCCCTAATTGTGTACGTTAATGGTATAGTACATAAATACGTAGACACTACGTACATTGTTGAAGTCTTGCCTGACTGGGTTCCTGTTCAGTCTTGTCTGCCATATCAGACTTGTATATGAATACATGGTTATTGAATTATATTTTGTGTTTAGAGAAGAATTTTAAGTTTCGTGTCGATTAGTATTATTTTATTTTAATAAATTTATTAAAGATTTACAACGCTTTTATTTAAAAATACAAGAATACCTTTAAAAGCAAATAGTATAACAATTTATTCACTACGAATAAACGAAGTGCGCTAGTAAAATTAAAATTCTGACCATAATTAGCGCATAGGTTAATCAAACTAGGTTAGTGTAACAGATACCATTCATTTCAGTCGCCACAAATCGTCAAATCTTCTTAATAATAGAATTAATAGACTAGAGAAGTTATTTTAGCAAATGGCGCAAAGAATAGACACGCTAATGAATATTGTGTCTAAATTGCTTGATAAACTTAATTTAATGGTGACACACATAAAATAGTTGTTTGAAATGCTATCAAGCTAGTTAGTGACAGCTCTGAGGTATCAGTTTTCTTCAGAGAGCCTGATATTGTCATCATGTCGATCTCTGAACCTCATCATACCAATTGAAGTTATTTGAGATTTTAAAACTATATAATTTATCACACCCAACACCCGGATAGAATAGACCATAGACACTGCATAATAATCAAAAAGCAATTAAGCATCGCGGAGTTGCTAAATTCTAGACAGTTCTAGAATAATAACCACCATGGGTCTAGACCAATAAAATGTATTGACAAAAACAATCTAACTACTGGGCAAGCCTACATAGTGGTCTACTGATTAAACGAAAATATCAGACGCCATTAACTACTGTGTCGTTAAAAGTTTTTCTATCGGTAATTATCTAACAGAATTAAATTTTGATATTTCTTCGAATCACTTTTTCGCAATAGCAAGAGTCAGTTCTAATATCATCACTGTTTAAAACAAACTGAGTCGATTTTCATTAACAAAAAACGAACTCGATTTTGCTTAAATATTTTTAACAACTATAACCAGGCAAACCGCTTGAGATGCAACTTCCTAAATGAATAGTCCAGTATCAGAATCATTCTGTAGGGTATAACTGGACGAAAACATTTATTAAAATCATGAGAGAGTTAGAACTACGTAATAATGAAAAGAACCAAATAATGCAGAATTTTGAAAGTTTTACTTTCACCAAGGTTATCGGTTACTCATTGTAGAAAGCGAAAGACAAAAAATACATAAAACGCAACATACTGTTAATAAGAAACATTTCAAAAGGAAATATTACAAAAAAATAGAAGAAGAAATCATTCCTTGAAATATCATTCCAAATGGCAACAACTGAAGATATTCAAATTTGGAAGTTGGGGAAATTAACAAAGTATTGTTCTGCTGCATTTTTTATGTTACACAACAGGTTTTCTATTTAAATTAAAATTGAAGCATAGTGTTGCTGAAGATCCTGAAATGCCCATTAGACGACGTTCACAACAACTCTGACTTAGTGGATCAATAACAGCGTATTTTACACAAGGATTAACTCCGAGGCATATAAGGTTCAAATAACACAGGAACTGAAGCCATTAGATCATTTAAAACGTCATTCATTTGTCAATTTCATCAATGAACAAACAACTGACTTTTCTCAAAAAGTAATGTTTTCCAATGAGGCAATATTTTGAACTTGGTGGCTATGTTAATAAACAAAATTGGGGTATCTGGGGTGAGGAAAATCCACGAATTATTTATGAGAAACCTATGCATCCTAAACGAGTTAATGTTTGGTGTGCATTATGGTCAGGTGGTGTAATTGGATCTTACTTCTTTGAAAATGCTGCTGGTGAATCTGTAACTATTAATGGTGATCGATATCGTCGGATAATAACCGAACTTTTGTGGCCTGAATTAATGAATATTGATCTAGAGGATATGTGGCTTCAACAGTATGACGCTACACCTCAATTTGCACACGAATCAATTGATTTATTGAGAGAAAAATTCCTGGACGTGTAATCTCAAGAAAGGTAATGTTAATTGATCACCAAGGTCATGTGACTTGACACCGTTAGACTATTTTCTTTGGGGTGAAAAGTCAGGTTTATAAAAACAATACATAATCAATTCCTGCTTTGAAAGATGAAATTATTCTTGTCATTGGTAAGATAGGGCGTCGATTGTGTCAAAATATCATTGAAAATTTTAACAAAAGAGAGCTGTGTAGCTGCAAGAGGAGGCCATTTGGCAGATATTACTTTTCGCATATAAATGTCATAACTGATACTTCAATTACCAATAAAAAGTTTTTGAAAGTGAATGCAAATTATGTGTTTTATGTATTCTTTAAAAAAACCGCGAAATTTGAAAACACTCTTTACTTTAGCATAGTAATGCCGTCACGCGATCGCCATTGACCATCACACTGTCATGAACAAAGTCAAAGTTTTATTCAGATGCGCGTTTAACAGAAATCTATTACGCTCCTGGACTTGTATCACTTACTATCACCATTAATTCTTATCGAAACTTGTTTGTATCTTCTTCTCCTGGTTAAAAAGTTGTTTTTTGCTACAAATATTTCGTCATTTTCATTTCACTACTCACAAGAATTACCATCGTATAGCGCGATTTAATACATTTGTGTTTCTCAAGAGTTAAAACACTATATAAGGATAAAAAAGGAAGAAGCTGATAATCGGAAGTATTGTTCGTCACAGAGTGCAAGCAATTAATCATCATAAACCAGGCGAGGTTAAAATGATTAAGCTCGGAAGAAGTAAAAGTTGATGAAGAGTTATTATACAAAAAGAAAACAATAAGTCAATAAAGTATGTAAGAAGAAAAATAACGATCAGAAAAATTAGATAAATGAAACGAAGACTTGAAAAAGGCAGGATTAGTTGATGAAAAGTAACGGATGAAAAGTTTTCGAAAGACAGACAACGAATACAAAATTAACAAGTAGAAGTAACGTTTGAAGAAAGAATCAATGAATAAATATTTTATAGAGACAAAAAACTACATAAGTGCAGGAGAAGGAGAATTATACAAAAATATATGTCTTAATAGAGAAAGTATGGAAAGAGAAGAAGATACAAGAAGACTGGGAATGAAAATACCTACACCTAAGCAAGTGGACATGTTCGAATATATGTATATGTAAATAAAATATACTTAACGTTGCATATAAAATTTTCTTTATTCGGCACATTAAACACGTGATTGGGGATTATCGGTATGGTTTAAGAAAGGAAAAGTCGATCATATCCAATCCACATAATGAAGTAGAGGATAAAAGTGGTAGTGATTAGTTATTATCAATAATAGTTAAAAACTTATTCAATAAAATGTTTAAAATATAAATATTATGGCTATGCATTTGCAATCAACCAGTCACATAAGGCGATCAATTTACTAATACATGAATGCACATATCCCAAATATAGTATGTCCCATTACAGTAAACTATCTATAAGCCACTACTACAGACCTTTCAAACGCCCGTGCAATTAATTAGCCATTAGCGCAACTTTTATTAGTTTAATTACGACACCAAAACAAATCAGAATTGAAAACAGAAAATAATGAATAATAAAAAATGCTTGGTTATTAATTAAATTCACCAGCGTCGACATCTAATTAATAAATCTTAGATCCTAATTGAACTAACCGGTGTTGATAAAAACAAAAATGAGCAAGGCTACCTTTGATTGATATTAGATATTTTAATATCAATTTCAATTAATAAGATTAAGATCGATGATGATTTGGATGAATGGATTAACAAAATTACATTGTAAAATGTTTTAATTAAATTGAAAAAAGAAATTAATAAAATTTGAAATGTTTTCGTGTGCATCTTACAAATAATTATATTCTGTAGTTAGTATTGTGTGAATGTTTTTGCCTGATATAATTTATTGTGTTATTTATATACTTAATTGTAACTTTTGTTTTTTCTTTGGTGTTTTCTTTCATTTTTATTCTAAAGTAAATTTTTCTTCTTTTTGTTTTACGTTCTTCACCTTTGTTATATTTTTTGGTGTATGCTATCAGCTATTTTTGTGATATTACTTTTACTTTCGATGTTGGAATTTCTTTAAGTTGCCTTATTTTCCTATCTTTAAAGTGGCCGCGACGAGCACCATAAGTGTGAAGAATGCGTCTCCTTTCAATCTCTGGAATAACACTTCTTACTGTTTAATTGAATTTATTACGATGTTTCTGATCAATCTCATAAATTCGTCTATTGTTGTATTTATGGTAAACCATTCAAATCAAAGGTGTTGACGTCTCAACTGATGCAGTTCGTAAGATTCACTTGAATTCTATTATTACATTGACTTGTAAGAACTGTATAAAACATAGGAATAATCTCATAAGTTAAAAATAATTGCACTTCAGGAAGATAAAGTTGTAAAGAAGCATGTGTTTTGTTATATATCTGCTTCCAAGCCCGGAATCTAGTCACGTAATATATTATTCAGAAAATATGTGACCATGAGTAATGCGAAGACAATAGTTTCATCTTTAGATCTACTAGGTCAGCATAAGTTAACAGAGTAACAGAAAATTTTCCAGTGTTAATCGTACTATGGGTGACGGTGTTTATGTTGCACTATCAAATCATATTTCTTATGAAGTGGTGGACACAATGTTTATTTATTCTGTTCTTTCGTTAATAAGTTTAATTATTTGTAATTCAATTTCAATACTTCCCATCAATATTTCAAGTTTTTTCGTAGCGCACTTAGAGCCATTTTTGTAGATAATCCAATATTTTTACTAGAGATTAATATCATATGATTAATTTTTGTATGTAGTAAGTTTTCTGAATCTTAAACAAGTTATACTATTACTAATTGTAACAATCGATTGCTTGATCCTGCCACTATAAATTTTTCTTCTGAAATATTTCTTTCATCTGAAGATTTTCCATTTGTTTCTGTTGACATTGCATAATTCGCCGAAATTAAAATAGAAATCATAAACAGTTTTAATTACTGTTTATATTACATATTTACTATTTTACCTGCGAGATCTTTTAATTTTATTTATTAAAATTGGGGTGAAAGGCTTTTAATTCAAATGTTATAAATAAACTTTTAGTTTTATACCATTTTCGAAAATATATGTTTCTTATATTCTTAATGAGTAATTATTGAAATAATTTAACTTTCATTTTTATATATATGTATACACTGCCGGTCATATTTATTTGCCCACCCCAATTTTATGTGTTTCCTGAAATACAGATTATTTTTCGAAAAATCTGTATTATAATTATTCAACAATAGTATTAGTGGAAGTAATTCCAAAATCTTAAATTGTTTATGATATATCGTAAAGGTGTCATAAATTGGAAAAATACCATAAATATTATGTAGGCAAATCCCTACAGTATTAACAGTTTTACCTGCATTTCCGAAAGGTATTATCAATATTGTGTTATTGTAATGACTAATTACAATATTAGGATGTGTTATTCAAAAAGGAAAATAAATTTTATGTCAGTCATCGTTCATCTCTTGTTGCGAAAACAGTGAAATAGAGAGTTATTGTGAATATTTTAATGCAATGCCGAAGACGAAGGAATTATCTGTTGAAGTGCGTGCTATGATAATTGCTTATCATCGTACGGGTAAAAGTAATCGCGAAATTGCAAAAGAATTACGATTAAATCGCAGAACCGTTGATTATAACGTTAAAAAATTTGAAGAAAGTGGTACATTTTCCAACAAAAGAAGATCTGGACGACGCAAAGCGACGACATCTGCAGATGACCGGCATCCAATACGGATAAGTAGACGCGATAGACGAAAAACAGCACCAGAAATTGCTGCTGAAATGAATAGAGCGCGTGCTAAACCAATTAGTGTGTCCACGGTACAGAGAAGGTTAAGGCAAGCGGGTTTATACGGAAGAATTGCTCTGCGAAAACCACTACTACGAAAGCAAAACAAGATAAAACGACTAAATTGGGCTAAAGAACATAAGAATTGGACGATTGATCAGTGGAATAATGTGTTGTGGATAGACGAATCGAAGTTTGAACTTTTCGGTAGTAAAAGGCGAATATTCGCAAGAAGATCTGCAGGAGAAAGTATTGCGCCCACCGTAAAACATGGAGGAGGTTCAGTAATGATTTGGGGATGTTTTGGTGCAAGACCTGTAGGCGATCTCGTCAAAATTGAGCGAATCCTAAGAAAAGAAGGCTACAAGGGAATTTTAGAAAATAACGCTGTTCCTTCAGGACTAAGGATTCTTGGCGAAAACTTTGTATTTCAACAGGACAACGATCCGAAACACACTTCTAGATAGAGTGGCGATTACTTGCGTCAACTAGAAGAGGAAGGGCAACTCTCTATAATGGTATGGCCAGCTCAAAATCCTGATCTGAACCCAATAGAGCTTCTTTGGGAAGAATTGGACCGGAAGGTTCGAGAACGTGCCCTATCATCCACTACTGTACTATGAGAACAACTTCAAGAAGCCTGGGCACAAATTACAGAAGATACACTGCAAAAATTAATTGAAAGGATGCGGCGGTTATGTGTAGCAATTATCAAAAATAAACGTGGGCACATTGATGAGAGCAAAATTTAATAATAATTAATGATAAAGTTTTCATATAAGAAAAATGTAACTACATTTTTATTTTACACTATCGTATTGGTACAATAAATAAATTTTCAGTACATATTTGATAGTTTAATAATTTTGGCTAAAACTAAGGGTGGGCAAATAAATATGATCGGTAGTGTATGTCAGATTTATATAAATTTTAACTAAAACATTATTCCGCAGTCAATAGGTTAAAATATATTATTTTTTAAGTTAATAATAGATTTTATAATAATAATAATATATTTGTACCCAACAGAACAATACATTTACAAAACAAATGAAAAAAAAAGCAAATAAATACAATAATACACTTCGCATTACATAAAAAAAAGTACATTCTGCGTACTGATAATTAGAGAATGACAAAGAAAAATTCATTTCATAAATCAACCGGAAAATATTATAGAAAATGTTATTTTTTATTGACATTCATAGAACCATGTGTTGAATAATAAAAATATCACCTCTCTCTCTCTCTCTCTCTGTCTCCGTCTCCTATACACTTTTCTCCCACTAATCCTATGTTGCGAGAGTTTATCTTCTGTTGCTGTTACTGCTACTATAAAATCTCTATATAAATTATACATACAGAAAAATTTCAATTTATAACGTCAATTCCGTTCATCCCGCCAAAAAGGGGATGCTTTTTTCATAGAATATTATATAATAGAATATAGAATATTTCTGTTTCATACTTACAATTTCATGAAGTTTTATTGCATTGAAATTAACCAAACTAGTCACTATTTGCTAATGATTTGCAGCCATAGTTTTCTTTCTATTTATAAAACTTACTTAATAAAAATTTTCTATGAATAATTTTACGTAAAAAGACAAAATAGCGAATGGAATCTACTCTCATTTAATTACAATATTCATAAAAAATTCTTATTAGGCGTAAAGTTTTATAAATTGAAAAAAAAATAGCGACTAATTTGGTTAATTTTAATACAATAAAACTGTGAAATTGCAAGTATAAAACACAAGTATTCTATAAAATAAACAAAATATCGCCCTTTCTGGAGGGATGAACAAAATTGGTATTATACATTAAAATTTCACACATAATTTATTTAAAGATTTTGTAATAGTAGAAGTAACAGATGAACTGTCGAAACATGGGATTAGATAAATCCTTGAATTGATGAAATAGTCCAAAACAATTCATATAACATTTTATTTTCAACATGTCATGAGATATTTAAATAAATCATTTCATTACTTCTTAAAAAATACATTACGATAGAAGCGATAAACACGTGTCCCGACGATTTCCTTTTCGTGCGAAGTAATCGGTGACAAACAAGATTTCTTTTTTGTGATAAACGTTAGAAGTAAACAACTAGTAAAAACGTCAAATCTACAATGAAAAGAAAATTTTCATCTAGATTGAAACAAAAATTATATACGGAATTTGTTTACAATGTCGTACATACATACCTTCAGTGCCTCCAGGGCATAATATGTTTGAAACAGCACAACCAAATCCACAATACTACGTAAATTCAATTCAAGGGCAAATGGTAACATCAATGGTCCCACAACCACAAACTTATAATATATCACAGGCAAGTAATAATCACTTTCAATATCCTTTAGTTTTTCCCAATACCTCTAGTCAAACCCAGTCCGATAACCAACAATTTAATCCAGAAAATCAAGAAGAGCAATGGAAACTTGTAAAACATATAAAACGATATAGAAACAGTCCAGATACTAAAACAGCAAAACAAACAAAAATAGATGACTACTGGTTAAACTCTCCAACATCTATAACAAATCGATACTCTAGCCTAGATAACGATAATAATGATGGTGAGAAACAAGATGTAGAACCGATCGAGACTAACGCATCGGAGGTAAATGTACACAAACCGCCTCCAATCTTTGTCAAAGGTGTCAAGAATACTTCTCCACTCATTAGTTTGTTAAATAGTATGGCTACCAACAACTTCGAATTCAAAATCTTAGGCTTCGATCAAGTTCAAATACAAGCCAGTTCGACAACAGTTTACCCCTTATAACAAAAGCACTCGAAGAAAAGAAAACTGAATTCTACACTTACGAATTAAAAGAAAACAGAAGTTTTAGAATCGTACTTAAATATATACACTAAACATAAATGACTTAAAAGCTGAAATCGAGAAACACGGACACATAGTGGAAAGAATTTGGAACATCAAACATTTTAGAACTAGAGAGCCATTGTCAATGTTTTTCGTGGATCTTAAACCTGGTAGCAACAATAAAGAAATATACAACGTGGAATTCCTTTTGCATCAAAAAATAAAGATCGAGCCTCCAAAACCCAAAAGAGAAATATCCCAATGCGCAAGAAGTCAACGCTATGGACATACTTGAAGCTCAGACCAAGATGTGTTAAATGTACTGGTGACCATGTTACGATTCATTGTCCTAGGAAATAAAAATCTGTAAATGTCAAATGCGTGTTGTGCGAAGGAAACCATCCGGCGAGCTATAAAGGATGCTCAGTTTATAAAGAATTGGTTAAAACCAGATACCTTAGCTTAAGACCTAAAATATAATCTAAACCTGGAACTTAATTTGTAAAACCAGATACTCCATACTCTCAGATTGCAACTAATGATCGCCACCAAGAACATATCGGAATTAACACAACTCAAGCTCAAACTGCAGCCTCACCATCAAATGAAATGTTAAAATTAAAAAATATGTTAAACTCTCATGGAACAAATGGCGACAATGTTAAATCTACTAACAACTGTCATAACTAAAATTTCAAAATGAGTAAATTTTTAAACATTGCACTATGGAATGCCAATGGCCTTACACAACATGCGGACGAAGTTAAAGCATTTATAATTAATAATGATATTGATGTTTTCTTAATAACCGAAACTCATTTCACCAAAAGAAGCTACTTCAAAATGCCAAAATACAATATCTACAACACAAACCACTCGGATGGAAATGCACATGGTGGAACTGCTATCATAATAAAAAGTACTATCAAACACAACATTCTAGATGATTACAACGAAGAGTTTCTACAAGCAACCAGTGTAGCAATGAAAGACTGGCACGGACCCTTGACTTTATCGGCTGTTTACTGTCCTCCAAAACATACTGTTAGCTATCAACAATTCACACAGTTTTTCAAAATGCTTGGAAATCGCTTCCTGGCAGGCGGTGATTACAATGCCAAGCATACTTACTGGGGTTCCAGATTAATAAATCCAAGAGGTCGGCAACTTTACAATACTATAAAAGTCAACACTCTCAAATATGTATCAATCGGTGAGCTTACATATTTGCCAACAGACAGGAATAAACAACCCGATCTAATCGATTTCTGTGTAACGAAAGGAATCTCAGATAATTTAATTAACGCAACATCCTGTTTAGACTTATCGTCAGACCATTCACCAGTGAAAATCAACTTAAGTACAGAAGCTATTATTAAAGAAACTCCACCTTACATATGTAACAAGTGCACTGATTGGGAAACATTCAAAGAAGTGGTAAGTAGGGACTTACAACTAAACGTACCTTTGAAATCAGACGCTGATATAACTGCGGCCGTAGAGCATCTTACAAGAACAATCCAAAATGCGGCTTAGTATTCCACTCCAACTAAGGATTTTTCAGCAGCGAGAAGTCAATTGCCTGTGTTAATCAGGGAAAAAATTATAAATAAACGTAGACTGCGTAAGATCTGGCAAAGAACACGATGTGCAGAAGATAAAGCAAATTTGAATAAAGCAAGTCAAGAACTGAGAAGAATTCTTAGCAATACTAAAAACAACAACATCCAACACTATTTATAAAATCTCTCCGCAACTCAAGCTACGGAATACTCTTTGTGGAAGGCAGTGAAAAAGTTGATCGTCCACAACAAACCAATCAGCCAATTCGATCTGCCATCAACAAATGGACACGAAGAAGAAGTGAAAAAGTTTATTGAAATCCCGTATCAGTTAGAATCGCCTTCAACAAGAATATACAGAAAGGAGATTATGAAAGTAATTAGAGAACTCAATTTCAAAAAGTTACCAGAATACGACATGATAAATGCCAAAGTACTCCTGGAACTACCACCATGTGCAGTTGCATTAATTACATTTATATATAATGCAGTTCTTAGGCTAGGTTATTTTCCAATCCAATGGAAAGTGGCAGAGATTATTTTAATCCCCAAACCTGGAACACCATCTGAAAATATTACTTCGTATAGGCCTATAAGCTTGCTGCCTGTTATATCTAAAATACTGGAAAAGATTTTAAAAATTAAATTAGAAACGATCCTTAAAGACCAGCACATAATTCCTGAACA
Source organism: Dermolepida albohirtum (assembly GCA_031893035.1). Classification (NCBI taxonomy): domain Eukaryota; kingdom Metazoa; phylum Arthropoda; class Insecta; order Coleoptera; family Scarabaeidae; genus Dermolepida; species Dermolepida albohirtum. The sequence continues at coordinate 52,223 of JAVIWB010005183.1, forward strand.
TCAGTTTGGATTTCAAAAAGAGCACGCCACTATAGAACAGGTACAATGAGTCACCAAAAAAATTATGCAATGCTTAGAGGATAAATCGTCCTGTTCCGCTCTATTCGTGGACGTGAGCCAGGCTTTCGACAAGGTTTGGCACACCGGATTGTTGTATAAGATTAGAAAGCTCTTACCCCTAAATTTCTTCCTCATTCTTAAATCCTATTTAGAAGACCGCCAATTCTTTGTTAAATTCCACAATGAATACTCATCATTCCATCCCATAAACGCTGGAGTTCCGCAGGGGAATGTTCTCGGGCCTCTTCTTTATTCAGTATACACGTCTGACTTACCCACATCCAACAACGCTTTAATAGCTACATTTGCTGACGACACTGCCATTTTATCATCGCACAAAGATCCTCAGATAGCGTCCCAGCTCCTTCAATCTAACGTAGATAGTATACAGGAATGGTTCAAATTATAGAGAATAAGAGTCAATGAAACGAAGTCTGTGCACGTAACTTTCACAAACAGACGAGGAATTTGCCCTCCAGTGAGATTAAATGGTAAGGAAGTACCCCAACGAGAAGACGTAAAATATCTCGGAATACACCTGGACCGAAGATTAACTTGGAAAAAACACATCTTTGCTAAAAGGAAGCAGTTGTGTCTCATACTACATAAAATCTATTGAATTATTGGTCACAGATCCAAGTTACCTCTTGAAAACAAGATCTTGGTGTACAGATTTATCCTCAAGCCAGTTTGGACGTATGGAGCTCAGGTCTGGGGACTGCATCAAATTCGAATATCGAAATTCTCGAAAGATTTCAAGCAAAAACTCTTCGAGTAGTCAGCGGCGCTCCATGGTTCGTTTCAAGTAGTTCAATTGCTCGTGATTTTAATGCAACTTTGGTTATACAAGAAATTAAGAACATAAGTGAGAATTATATGAACAGCCTCGTAATACACCCAAATAATCTTGCTAAAAACCTAGCACTGCAACGTATTATAAGGCGCAGACTTAAACGGTACACTCCTTACGATTTAGTTTATAGATTCCAAAATAGTGCTCCTTAAACTAGAAGCGTTAGACTTTAATCTTGCGCATTAATATGTAAATATGTTAATACTTGTGTTATCCCAAATTGTAAATAGTTGTATTGTAACTATGACTCAATAGGAAATAACCACTGGGTTAGTTTCCTACACGTCTAAATGGTTAGTTAAAATATTTACTTATTGTTCCGATGTGAAAAGATTGTAAATTGAATGGGATATTAAATTAAAAAAAAATGATAGAACAAGAGAATATTAACATAATTTTATAAAAAATAATTTAAATATATAACTATTATGAAGAACAATTTTCTTGTAAATATAAACATATTTTAATTTTATATATAAGCAGTCTAATTACTAAAATCTTAAACATTGATGAATTCCTTCATTTGAAATTTAAATTATGATTTTGCGACTATTTATTGAAAACTATTAAATTATTTAATTAATAATAATTAAATTATTTTACTCCTTCAAATATCTTTTAATATTCTCTTCATTTTCTCTAAATTATGATAATATTAACGTAAAGTAATATGTCATTGATTTTTTAATTAAATTAATCCTTTAATAGCAGATTGTAACTGAAGTAGAACGTAATTAAAAGTCTTTTAACTCTTGTTTATAGTGTACAACAACGTTACGTGGCAATGATGTAAACATATCCAACAGACAAACTTTTAAGCTGTAAATATTTTAATTACAACAACTTAATAGAAATAGAAATAAACATTTTTAATATCTAATAAAAATTATGTAAAAATGATCATAGAACGGCATACAACTTCGGCAAACAATCAATACCAACTAACAGAGTTTAGTAGGAATAAAAATAAAAACAGGCGATGGATATTTTAAAAATCACAAGTTAATTCGTTGAACGTCGTCAAAATTCGTTTCAGATCGTTCCACTGCAATGACGTAACCGGACGTTTAGCACCGCGACGTCCTCCCTACGGGTTATTTTATTGTTATAATGTTGTGACTTATGTTTTAAAATATATACAAGTACATATAATTTTAATTTAACCTTTTTGAAGTTCGAACTCAATGGTTGTGAATTATAAAATAAATTTATTATAATATAATTGTGTCGAAAATAAAGTTAACCTAAGTTTTCTGCCGCACTAAATATAGTACTCGTTATTTAAACAAGAGAAGAAAGTCAGTTAACTGTTAAAAGTGTTAATGATTTTATTAATACTTAATTAAGAAGCTGTAAATACAAATTTCACAACGATAATCGATATACAATAAAATATAGATCTTCCCAAAAAAGTGTGATATTATTTTTATAATTTTAATGTTTTACATATTGTGAGAAATACTATTAAAAAAAGTAATTCGTATGAAATAAATTTAAATTGTTTTATTTAGGATTCGAACTATTAAATTACTTAATTTAGAAAAAAGGTACAGTTTTCGATATGGTGACAGTAGCAAACTTTGATTTTATTGGTTTGGAAGATAATTAAAGTCGTTGCTAATATTAGCTTCGTTTGCTACTTAGAAATTTTACATGCACTGTTTGATAACAGTTTAATAACAATAATAATTTTTCAACATGTTTTTGCCTTACAAATATCTGCAAGAATAGTGCCTAATATTACTTTTAGTAACAATTTCTTTTTAGAAAAAGCAATAGTCCAGTCAATAATATTATACTATATAAGATAATATATAATTTATGTATCGAATATATTATACATATATAAGCGCAATACCAGGATAAATAAAGTGTAGTTTACATAGTGACTTTTGAGGCAGAAGAATTAGAATGTCTGAGTTAGCATTCTGCAATAATGATAATAATAATAACGCAGATAACACTAGCGAAGATTCAAACCAGCCACCTACAATATATCGGTAAATATATTTGTTTTTTAATAATTCATTATCAATATATATTTTTTATAACTAAAAATTTTCCACTTGAATTAAATTTCGTGTAATATACATTAAGGTTAAGGGTAAAGTTTTCTAGGCGAGTTGCCAATTGGAGCTAAGAAGGCGAAGATTTTTATATTCAAACGAATGTGAGTGAGTGTGCTGTTTCTCCCTTGGTTTCGTGCTTGTTTTACTGGATGTTAATTTACTAGATTTTACGTCTACAGTTTTACATTTAGTATTTATGCATATGTACTTGTCTCTTTGTTAAATCTTTTGCAAATAACCAATTAAAAAAAAATAAATGGTTTTGTCTAAGATATACATACATAGATATTACCCTAAATGCTCGTTGAAAGTTTGATTAACTAGTAGAGTTGATATCACTAAAGTAGTATCATATTCGAATTAGGTTAGATAATTTTAATTTCAGGTAGCCGTTTAGACAATTATTAAATAATAGTTACTTTACCCTTTCATCCAATAACTATATACGATCTGTTTTAGTAAATATTTTAACATAGATATAATCTTGTCAAGAAGCTCTATTTTTAAAAAATCTTAAAATAACTTGATGTGCATGCCATTTTTATAAATATGCTTTATAATTACTATAGGTGCCACTACAACAATATTTATGCTGTTGATAGACTTGGTATTTATTTGTAAACATTATATTCTTTCTAGTTCTGTTATTTTGCTGCTATTTTAAAATTTTTTTACTTAAATTTCATGTCCTTTTTGTTGTATTATTTCGAGTCATTTAACTACAGAACAGTTATTTCTTTTATTTTTGAAAATTTTTATATAAATTTTATATATTTCTATAAGTTATGTTGAGTAACGACGGTGTTCAACTAATAGGACGCGTATGTTAATTATGTGTCTGCGTCACTCTATCGGCAAATGCGATTTATCCAAAGCACGTGTTGCGCGTAGGCTTGGAGTCACTTGTCGCTGAATGCTAGAGTTACGTTATTAGGGTGCGTTTTCTCGATTTAAAAAGGGTGGCTAAAATTACTCAATAATTTACGAGTGGATTTATGAAGGCTATATTCCGAAAATAATAGCAACTTTTCCTATTAACGTATATGACGTGAGCTGATTATTTATGCAAAATTCGTTTATAGAAAAGTTTAGACACAACACTTAACATTTAATAATCAATTATAGTAAAATATAATTTTAATTACTCATCAACTTCACCTTTCATTGCTATCATCCAAGATTTGTCTCAGTGTAACTCAATTTTTCTTTGTTTTGTTGTTTTTTCTTAATAACGAGTAATTGTTAACATTTCATCCAAGTCCATAGATTGCGCCCGTATAATTTAGTGATAGTTACTTATTTGTTAGAATTACTTTGATCAGACAATTTAATTCTATGATGAGGTTATTATGATTTTATTTCATTTTAACCACAATTATATTTTGACTTTCTTTTAACTTTAGTTTTTTCGTCAGTGAGGTTGATGTGAAATTTGATTATGATCCTGAATCTAATAATGCTCTGTATTGATGCAATATGTATGCCATCATAATCTACGATTTGGTGAATGGTGATATGATTCCAAAGAGTGCGCTGCTACTATACTTGATATTTCTTGTTCTGAATTGTTCAATGTTGACGAGTTGATTCGTGTTTCTGTTACATTTTCCAAAAGAACATTTGTTAGCCGAACGATTCGATTTGAGACAGCTAAAGCAAAATTTGGCAGTTTTCGCTTGCTTTCCTCTTTGCTAAACAAAAGTATTTAAAAATTTCAATAGATAAAGTGACTATTTTTACATATGACACATTGAATAACTTGCCTGGCTACACGCGATAACGTTTACCTTTGAATTTTATAGTTTTTGCTTGTGCTGTAGGTGTTGAATTTGGTGAAATGGCTTCTAATGTTTTATACTATTGTGCAAGAAACTGTAATAATTCCTTAATTGTGGGTATGTTGCTTGCATTTATGGTTGATTCCCATTCTCTGTTAGATATCTTATTCATTTTATTTACGATTTTACGATTTTAAGGCTCTCGTGTGTTTCTGTACACTGTCAAGGTCTTAATATGAATGAAATCTCATGCATGAAATTCGGAAGTTCATGAATGGCCTAAACATGCTTTTTATTATTAGGGGCTTGTTATCAAATCTATCGTTTAATATTTTCCACGCAATTTCATAGTTCTTTGATGAGATCTGTAATTCTTAAATGCAATTAGCGGCTACCCCCTTTAGACATGAGTTGAGATAATGAAATTTCTGCACACAAGTGACACTAACGTTAAGGTGTATTAATGAGTTAAATGTGTCATGAGAAGGAACCCAGTCTTCAAAGCTCTCCGAAATGAATGGTAATGAAATTTGTGGTAATAGGACTTTCGATATTATTGCATTGTTCCTATGACATTGTTGCGGCTTCATTCAAATTTGAATTTAACTGATTTAGATTTTAAATACAAGACTAATAATTCTTCGTTACGTGGTGTTACGTTAACATATTGATCTTCAAAGACTTGATAATTTTCTTTTATACTTTTGCTTATGTTGAAGTGTGCGATCTGCATGTGAATTTCATAAGATTCAAGGTAATGTTTAAGGAAATGCGAGGAAAAACAATATTGGAGACTTACCACCACTACAATAGTTTACAGCTCAATATATCCTCTTTGTACTTACCATGTATTGTTAAATATATTAAATTTAATCTAATCTAGTTCCTGCAATAAAACCTAAATGTGATTAAATGACGACATATTGTTTAAATGTATGGCTATATATCGAAAAACCGACGTCCCTATTAAACAATACTTGATACTCCTAAAATGAATTGGTTTTGTATACAATTAATAAAATTAAAATGAATGATGAATTATACATTAATGATACAATAAGTATTAGATTATTATAAATGATACAATGTTCATTCGTTAAATCGGACGTCAAGAAAAATTTGATTATTACTGATATGAATAATCGCCTTTAATTTAACTTAGCATAAAAAGGCAAAAAATTATAAAAGTTCGTTCATTACACTAAATAGATATCTTCATCCAGATTATATTATTTCACAAATAATATACGCAGACTGGGTATTCCTTTTCAAAATATTTGGATTTAAGTTATTCATTGTAGAAAATATTTTATGTATCCACATATGTTCAATAAGTAAGTATGGACAATTCTAAACGATTTAATTACAGAAACAGCTATTTCGTTTGCCTCCTTCAATTGAAAACCTGCATAAATTGTCAAGCAATTGAATTAATCAATTAGGCTGCATGCAATAAAAACTCAATAAGAACACAAACAATCCGATTTATTAACTTAACTGCATTGTATGCAATTGTTATATAGATTATTATAAGTTATCTAACGAATTTATATTAATAATTGAAGCTGACGGTATGTATCAAATTTTGATTAAGTTTGTACCACGTTACTTGACTTAGATTGCAACAATTAATACAAATTTTACAATGTTTATAGCTAATTTTTGCCAACTACTATTATTTAACAAAATTATTAAATTAACTTTAATAAATTAAATTAATTTTTCAAAAATATACTGCAGTTTTTTTTCGTGTAATAGTCTGGATCTCGTGGTCAATTTTTTCTATTAATTCACCCAAATTATGCAATCTATTTCCATTAATGTTGTTTCTAATCTTTCCACTTTTTTAAGGTGACCTAGGTAGCCATCTTCCTCGACTAATGATGCGATCCTCATAAATTCACTTAGAAAAAGGCTCTTATCATCATGGAGTTCTACCACACATCCCTGCAAAATTACTTGATATCGTTCGGTATTGGTTGTACCATGAAAAAATATTGGTCAACGTTTAATTATATATATATATATATATATATATATATTACAAGAGTCGTTAGCAAAAGTATGAGGGTTTTCTGTTGACCATGTTCTATAAGACGTGAAAATTATGTAAACCGATAAATGAAACTAAACCTAATCGGTAAAAAAGGATCGACCTAATGGATCATTATTGTCTATACACCAACTAAATCACAATAGGTTATTCTTGTTTCAAAATTAATAAAATATAATTGATGGACTGCAGAAACCATATATGGATTCACTGTTACGCTTTTTTTGTTTTTCAGTTAAATTTCTTCTTAACTTTAGTGAAAGATTATATAGCTGTATTTTTCTGTGTAAATTAAGATCTTCTAGATCATTAATTATATTCTTTTCTTAATTATTTTTCGAAATTTCCTTTCGATTTGTTTGCTTCATTATTTTGAATGGTGGTGTATTCGATATCAGATGATATTATTTCTTCGTGGTTATGGTTTTTGTGTCTGCCTATTGAATTTTATTAACCACAAGTGAACTACGACAAATCGTGTCTGTGATATATTTGCGAGAAATTTCTATGTAAACTTTCAGTTTCCGATTACCGAGTTCACTTTAATTTAATTTTTAATCTACCGATTTGATTACTGAATTTTTTACCATCGTTTTAACTTTTAGAATTACCGATCTTTTCGTATTATCGATTATTTTACCGTTTCCCTTAGTGTTCAGCATATGAGTATTGCTACCGTTTCCGAATTTTCGTTTTTATACGGTCTGCCTTTCAGGTAAGGCTTTAGAATCTTTATGGAGATTTGGCGGGTTTCAATCTCTTTAACATTTTATTTTATTTAAATAACACTTGTAGTGCTGACTTGGAAAGTACGAATTTAATTAGGATGGTTCCGATTTTAATTTTGATTTTTGTTTACCAATTTTGATTGGTTTGCAGATAGGCTGACGTGCTGGTGTTATGTCGAGGCGTAAAAGGCGGCTTAAAATCATTCAGCTTCCCCATTTGTCGTAGATTTATGGGTGCATAAATATCGTGTCATATCATCCTATAGTGGTTTGCAGGTAGACTGACGAATTTCCTGCCAGTGTAATATTCGAGGTGTAAGAGACGTCCTAAAATCATTCAATTTCGCCAGTTGTGTTATGTAAGCTGCTACGTGTGTGTAGCCTCCTTCTCACTGATGGGTGAATAAATTACGTACCGATTTCGTACTTGATGATTATCAAAAAATTTTTATTATCTCAGATTTAAGTTTTCGATTTCGTTTGTGATACTTTGTTGTCAGAATGCCCAACCGTGACTTTCGATTATTTCGGAGTTTTTGATTTTGGTCATTCTCGATTTGGACCTTGATTTTGTGTTAGTTTCGGATTTTTGACTATATCAATTTCGTTTCGATTTATGATATTTGTCGTTATGATTTCTCGACTATAACTTTTATTTATCTCAAATTTAACTTTATTAATTTTGTTTTCAATTGCGCCATTGTTTCTTTTTATGACATTCCCTTTCTGAGGAGTTAGTTATTTTCCTTTCTGGATTTCGTGGTTTCCGTATTTTCTGTTTTCGTATTAATAATTTCCTAGTAGATTTCCTCGCGACATGAGAGGGAATTGTCGTTTTGTTTGCTTTTCAATTAAATTTTTTTACATTTCTTCTTAATTTTAATGAGAAGTTGTATAACTCTGTTTTCCTGTGTGAATTAAGACCATTAATTCGATTCTTAATAATTTTTCGAAATTTATTTTTTGATTGTTCGTTTCGTCCTTTCGAACTACTATTTCTTCATGGTTATGTTCTTATGAGTCTTTTCGTGCAGGAATGACTTGTGAATATTCGACATTTTTAAGTGTTAGAGGATCTTTTAATTTTAGTTTTCCGAGCTTAACTCACGCATAATTGATTGCATCAGATTAATTTGGATCATTACTGTTGCTGTTTTCGTGAATATTTAGTACTTGAGTATATTGGAAAACTTTACATGCGATAATATTTGCATAAGTTACCACGATAGCGGATTTATTGGCAAATCCGGAAGACTTAATCTTTCTACACTTCGAAGGTGAGTGTCTTTTTCTTGTTGTAGCTATTTTTGCCACGTGTTCCTATCGTGCCAATTGCTTCTCTTTTTGTGCAATTTTAGGGTGCTTAGGACTAATCACAGTTTAAGTTTATAGTACCAATTCGTCGTAGATTTTTTAGAAAGCCCTCCACCAGATCAGGAAGACGGACAAAATACAGTTGTGTTCTCTGCCGTTATTTTTATATATTTAGAATTCAATTTCCGTAAAACTACGCTTTTTCTTTACTTGTTAAATTAGCAGATAATCAGGAAGTTTTCTTTTACATGCAAAAAGTTGAACTTCCATAAATTTTCAATATTTTATGATCTTATTTTTTGTTTTATTAGTAGCAATCGTTCAATCTTATTATGGCCTAGTTTGAGAACTGTTAGACCCTAGAACGTTACTTTTATGCTACAGTTTTAGTTTGATGACTAACTGATTAAACGGAAGGTAATTATACACATATTTATTCAAACACTACACATATTTAATCGCCTTAACTAATTATTGACTCGTCAGCCAGTCGTTTATTATTAAATTTGCACACTTAGTTTAGCGCCTTAATTTAATTAAGTGCTCGTTAATTAATTGTACATTATTTAAATATTACTTCATACATTTTATAACTCTAATTAATTGAGAGTTTGTTAATAAAATGTTCACTATTTGATTAGACAGTTAGCCTCACTTAATAATTTTTGCTTATTGTTGTGTGTAACCATCCACTATTTGCAATAGTTTCTTTTCATAATCTTTGCTTCATAGACCACTGTCAACTATATCGAAAGCGTTTATCGGTTTAATGTAATTATTGGTTCAGTAGTAAACGGAACATTATTTTCTTATGTGATTTTATGTTTTTCTTTTTGTTGTGGGGAAGTGCTTATTGTGTGGTACTGGTATAAAGAATATTTTGTATGACTAGCGTAAAGCAATTATACGTATATTATGTTTCTAAAAACAGTCTGTAGTCGAATATTCGTAACTAACAAAATAAATGAGTATTATTGTATAATTATTTTTTTTACTATAAAAGAGACCCCTCCCCCCTTTTTGTTAACTAAATACGAGGGTAGTTTGACAAGTAGTGAGTATGGAAAAGAAAAACGAATTTTTTAAATACAAAATAATTTTTATTTTTCAATATATTCTCCTAAAAGAGCAATACATTTATTCCAACGGTGCTCCAATGCCCTTATGCCATCTCTCAAATGCGATTCCGGAAGGCTTGCAAAATACTCATTTACGAAGATGATAATAATAATAATAATAATAATAATAATAATAATATTTTATTTCAAAAACCAAGTATACATAATATCAGAACATACAAAAAATAGCAGCTCAAACATATTACACATACCATACGCTAGAAATACGTCACTAAAAAGAAAAGGAAATACTACAAATTTCTACATAAAAAGTCATTTAAATTGTAATAGTTTATCGCAAGCAAGTACTGCTTAAGATTGTTTTTAAAATTGGGGAAGTTATTGATACTTTTAATATTATGAGATAAGTTATTGTACAGTTTGCAGCCCATAAAATATGTACCTTTTTGGAACACAGTTGTAGAATGAGAAGTAGGCAGTAGATAATGGTCGGCTCTTGTTTCATATTTGTGCTTTACATTCCCATTCGAAAATGCCTCCTTGTGCTTAAACACGAAGCAAAGAAGGTCCAGTATATAAATATCATAAAAAGTTAGAAGCGAATCCTTTCTAAAGCGGTCCCTGCACGAGTTCCTGTAGCCCATCACAAAGATGATTCTGAGGGCCCGTTTCTGCAAATGAAACACTCTAACTACTTCCGGCGACACACCCCAGTGTATCACCCTATATCTCATAGAAGACACGAAATTGGCGTGATAAAACGCTAGTAGAGTACTCCGATTGCACGTTTTGCGGAGCAGCTTCAGGGTGAAACACACCTTAGCTAAGGTACTGCACACGCTATCAATATGAATGGCCCACTTTAGGTTTTCGTTAACAGTCAAACCCAGGATCCTCGCAGAAGAAACGCATCGAAGGTCTCATTATTTAATAATACATGAGGTAGATGCTTAATTTTATTATGAAAGTAAACCAATTTGGATTTTGCTTATTGAGGCTTAACTCATTAAACATCATCCAGTCATTAATTTTAGTGAAAGTGTCGCTTGCCAGATCACAAAGATCCGCCACCCCAGAAGACCTGACAACCACACTCACATCATCTGCATAAAGAACGACACGCTCCACATTTTGAAGCGTGTTCGGCAGATCATTCACATAAACTAGAAATAGTGTTGGTCCAAGGATTGAACCCTGGGGTACACCCGTGTTAAAATTAATGTAGTCAGATTGACAGGTTCCGACCCTGACACTCTGCCTACGGTCAGAGAGATATGACTCGAACCGCTTGTGAGCTGTACCCCTGATCCCATATCGTGATAGCTTGTAAAGTAAAATATCGTGATTGACCAAGTCGAATGCTCTCGAAAGATCAATGAATATCCCCATACAGAGGAGGCCAATGTCAAGCGAGTAATAAATAGTGTTCAGGTACTCAAAAAGCGCCGTATGGGTACCCCGTTCACTGCGAAAACCATGCTGGCTAGGGGATAGCAAGTTGAAATGAGTTAGATAACTCATTAGGCTCTTGTTCACAATACGTTCTTATATTTTTGAGAAGGTTGTTAAATAATAATTCTATAAGCTCGTCGTTAGACGAAAATTTCTTTCCACCTAGTGAATAAGGCGCATGCGGTACTAATTAGAAATGCAACTCCTGGATTTTGGACATCGCAACTGTGCTGGTATGCGAGGGAGCGTTGTCTTGGTGAAACAGAATCTTTTTCTTTGCCATTCCTGGCCGTTTAGCACGAATCTCAACTTTTAATTTTTGTAGAAGTTCTGCATAATATTGTCCTTTTATTGTGGCACCTTTCTGAAGGTAATCAATGAGCAAAATGCCCTTTGAATCCCAAAAAATTGATGCCATCACATTGTTTGCTGATAAAGTGGTTTTCGCTTTCTTTGGAGGTGCGGAACCACGATCTAACCATTGTTTCAACTGTTGTTTACTTTTGGGTGTACTGTAGTGTATCTAAGTTTCATCGCAAGTAACAAATCGCCTACCAAAATCAACCGGATTCCACTTATAAAGGTCCAAACACTCATTGGAAATGCCCAAACGTGTGAACTTTTGATCAGTCGTAAGCAATCACGGCACCCATCTTGCCGAAAGCTTGGAAAGGCCCAATTCTTTCGTTAAAATGTGGTGTACGCGTTCTGTTGAAATGTTTACCATATCTGCTATCTCTCTCACTTTGAGTAGTCGATCTTGCGTAATAATATTATGGATTTTTATAATCATTTCCTTAGAAGTCACGATTTTGGGTGCTCCAGAGCGCGCTTCATCAACACAGTTTGTTCTACGACGTTTAAATTCATTTACCCATCTATTTATTGTGGCGAATGATGGAGCAGATTCACCTAATGTTTCCCGTAACTCATCTTTTATTTCGGTAGCTTTCATACCCTTAATTACGAACTATTTAATCACCGCACGATACTCTGCTTTTTCCATTTTAACAAAACGACGTGTTGCTTCTTTTTCAATCAGGTGTCAAAAAAAAACTAATCAACCGATTTATCTAAATATCGGAATGTAAACATATAAATAGGCAACCAAAATTACAGTGCATTTGTTTTACCAATTAGAGCGCCACCTCACTACTTGTCAAACTATCCTTGTACTGATTTCTTTATGGATCCTCCTTTTACCTTAGTATTGGCTATAGGCTTTCAAGGTATCAATACTGTGGCGTCCTACTGGATCTTATTCACAGGGAACCCCCCATTCTCCGATTTTTTTTTATTTTTATTGTCCTTGCTTCTATGCTTAGACTCTTTCTTGAAGCTAATTAAAATTGTAATTCTGCGCTTTATTTTATTCTTTCTTTCTACGAGATGTAATTTAAATTAGATGTCACTTTTAACGTAGAGTAGCCTAGAATTTCAGACAGTTCTCGAAGGTTGTCTTATTGTACAAACATATAAATGATGTAATCGGAACTAAATTATTTTAATCGTGTAAATTTTTTATTCTTTCTTGCAGTCGGGCATTTCAGTTTATGTCAAACCTTAACTAGTGACTAGGTCACTTATTTTTTTATTCTATTTGAAAGTATAATAATATTTCTGTAATTTGAATTTTCGTAAATGCTGGATTTCCTAAAATTTGTCCATTATTGTGTATTTGGTTTTTTTAAATTAATTATAAATGGAATTCCATATACTTAGTTGTTTCTTCATTTTCCTATCAACGAATTTTGCCATGTACAAGGTGTTTGATAATCAGAAGGGTACGATATTCTTTGTTACTCGCGCCACCTACTTACATATTACAGAGTGCCGTCTCCAATTGGGCAGGCTGGCAACTGTACCTTGAAAAGACAACCTGGTTTATTAAGCTTCTCTTTGTAAGTTTTTGCAACTTATAAACTTTTTTCTACCTTGTTTTGAAGTTTTTAATCGTGGCAGTGTATGGAGGCTGTTTAATGCTTTTAAACAAATCCTTTTTTGCTTATTTCCACAAAGAATATAAAATAATTTCAAAGTACACAATTCTTATATTCTTATGTCTCTCCTGGTAATTTTACCTTACAGATACATTTTTTTTGTTTCAAAACAATCTAACGTCCTTTGCTTATTTTGAAATAAATTAATATAAGCAATATCTGTATTGGGAAATACTTCTTTAAATTGCTCAATACATGAGTCCAGAGCTTCTGTCAGGATTACGCGTGGTACTCTGAAAATGGGTTATTATGATTAGATGTCTTGCTCAGTTTACATACACCATTACAAAATCTTAATAAAATCTAAAATGAAAACATAACCTGAAATTGAATATCAACTGTTGCTTATACAAATTTTAAAAACGTATTTTAAGTGTTAAGAAAAAAATTGATCGTGAATATAACGAAAAATGAATATAAGAAGAAAGAATAAACGTAAAAATTATATTAAAATCTAACGGAAGACAGACACGTACATGGCAAAAAAGATTAGAAACCAATCGATTTAACAATATAATTCTCAATGTAGCAAATACTGAGCATGAAAAAAAGTAAGGGAATTTTCTACATTTAAAATAACATCAGCTCTAATTATTAATAGACACCTGTTAATAGTGATATACATTCGGCGACATATACAAGGTGAGCAATTTCATCTGTCCGCAGTTGGCAACAAAAAATTAAATGAGCGTTCATGTGAAATTAGTTCTATTACTTATCTTTAGTGTTTATGCTTCATATCCATTATTTGAAATGTTTATTTGATACAAATTGGTCTTAGAGGATAATTATAAAGTTAGAGACACAAAGCATTTTCGTATTACGTAATGTCACATCTTAATTGCAGAAAATAAATTTGCTAATTTATAACAGCAAATTTTTCTTGAATGAGTAAAAAACAATTATGTTAAAATGTATATAAAATACAAATTAATGCACACTACAATAGATAGTCTAAATAATTACTAGTTTATTCTAAACAAGATCTGCATATTGTTTCATATTTTTTAAAACAATTTTCAACATTTCTGCAGAAATACTGTTTATTGCTTCCATAATAGAAGCTCCCAACTAATTTAAATTGGAAAGTTAATTCTTGAATATTACATCTTTCAAATATCCAAAGAGGCAATAATCTAAAAGTGCCAAATATGTTGAGTTTGATGGCCATAAGTCTGTATTGATAATACGGTTATTATAAAATTCTTCCCACGTCCTGTTGAAAATAATCGCAACTTTTATCATCATACAATTGGTAAATAAATGGCTCAAATATGTATCTCGTAGACTTTCGCGGTCACTGTACATAGTCTTACATGGCTTCCGAACTGAAACCGCGTCTTCGGTAATTTTATTGCCGCGGTTTCGTCACCACTTGTGTGGGACATCTTCGTGACTTAACTGCTGCTAGTGCTTTCGCTGTTCAACTAAAACTGGTGTAAGTCTGTTCGTGACCAATATCCCTACATAAACGCGGATGGGTTTATATAGAAATCGGTCGCGGGTCCGTGAAGCGTTACGGTTATGGTTGAGTTATGTGGAGAAAGGCGATTGCTAGACGTTGTGTAGGAGGTAACTCTCATCATGGTTTAGATTATTAGGGTTTTCTGATTTCTACAGAATTAAATACCTTTAATTCTTGTAACAGAGTACTTTTTAATGAATGCTTTGTAATCAAAACATGAACATATGGGATTATTTTTCTTGATTATTGGAACAATTAAAGAATTACCCACTTCTTCTGTTCGTGACCAATATCCCTACATAAACGCGGATGGGTTTATATAGAAATCGGTCGCGGGTCCGTGAAGCGTTACGGTTATGGCTGAGTTATGTGGAGAAAGGCGATTGCTAGACGTTGTGTAGGAGGTAACTCTCATCATGGTTTAGATTATTAGGGTTTTCTGAGATTTCTACAGAATTAAATACCTTTAATTCTTGGAACAGAGTACTTTTTAATGAATGCTTTGTAATCAAAACATGAACATATGGGATTATTTTTCTTGATTATTGGAACAATTAAAGAATTACCCACTTCTTATCAAAATGTATGATCTCAATAATTTGCTTTCTGAATATTCTAGATCAATTTCTTCAATCCCCTCTTTCAATACAGAATTGCACGTAGTCGACTAACATTAAATTGTTTTGGCTAATTTCTTCCAAATATTGAATATACTTGACCATGTAAAATATATAAAGCATCTTAATAAGATTAATTATTTGTCCAGTGGTGGTGATTCAAAGAGGTTTATTTTCTTATTTGGAACCACTATTTTGAATGTGTTTAGCCATGGTGCTTACAACGCAGTAGTGGTTCTTCTAGAGCTTTCCTGTTGATGTTTCGATGATTCACTTGAGATTATAAACTCGCTAAAACTTGAAGTATTTCTTATAATGCACCCTATTATTCTATTTCAGGATACGCTTAGAAGATTATCGAAGTTTTCATTTCTTAACTGGGTCTCTATCCACAAAAAATGTAATTAAGAACATAAACCAATTTTTGCTGCAAAAATACAAACCTAACCTGAATACTATTTTTGATGTATGTACGTATATAAAATTTTCGTACTATAGAAATACGTTGTTTTTTTTTGGTCTAGGTATTTAGCAAGTTATATTTTATCTGTTATATTTTGTTTATTTAGCAATAATAACTATAACAATATAACAAGTTGATGGCGTATATCGTTTGTATATTATCGTGTATACGATATTATCGGTAAATCATGAGATATATATATACATATATTCTCAAATACTTATCATTTGAAATAAAAGCAAGCAATTTTTACTATATATACGAATAATAATAGTAATAAGACTCAACTGTTACAAGATTTATGAATACACAACAGAAAGAAAATACCTAATGTTATCTGTATTTTTATATATATATATAAATATATATACAAGTATATATATATATACATATATCTAGTTGAATTTGATGGAGCCTGTGGTTGATTGACTTGATCAATAAGGTTGATATATAACCCCTTTCCACATTAACTTTTGTAAATTCTGTATACGCATTTCGACAACCAAGTTGTCATCATCAGCAGATAATTTAAAAGTGTCGCACCTGGTAAAACACGGCGAAAAACAATTGTACGAAAATCAAACTCCGTACGGGATCCACACCGCTCAAAACCAAGATGTACACTGTGTTTGTTTCACAAGATTTTTAAAAAATTACTTTTACTTAAACTAACATGCACTACATTGAAAAAGGTTAGTATGGTCAAGACAAGTGCCTGCCTGTGTGATTTATGATATTGTTCCTCCTCTGACATTCAGTAGAGAGAAAAGGGGCGATTGTAAGGGGCCGGCGTCATTATAGTTCACCACATGGTTTAAATTCTTTAAGATGTGCATGCTTTCATACGTGTCTAGTTCGCGATAATTGTACACGTTTTTTATCAAATGTAAACAATCCATATTAACACTGTGGTTATTTTCTAATACATGTCTCGCTATACCCGATTTTTCCGGTCGGTTGAATTTTATGTGCGAAAGGTGTTCTTTATACCTGGTTTCGATCGATCTTTTAGTTTGGCCGATGTATTGTCTATTGCACTCTAAACATTCAATTCGGTACATTCCCGATTTTTTATTTTCTTCGATTTTGACTTTTGCATTTCCTAAAAGCGTTTTAAGGGAATTATTGGGTCATACGATGGAAAGGTAAACAAACAAAATGCTTTTCCCGATTGCTCTGTGGTGATAGACATGTGGTGTCACGGATTGTTTTTCTTATGTTGGCCTTTCTAATTAATCCATTGATTATTTCCGAATCGAAACCGTTGTATATCGCGATATTCTTAATGAGGTTCAATTCTCTTTCATATCTTACTTTTGTTAGTGGGAAATTGATCAAACGATTAATCAGAAAATTGAATGAAGCCATCTTTTGTTGCATGCTGTGATTTGAGTCAGCCGTGATGAATCTATTGACATTGGTTTCTTTTCGGAAAATATCAATTTCTATTTTGAGATCATTCC